>PNEQ01114242.1:0-60311 GCA_003012365.1 Medauroidea extradentata
ATATAATCTTTTTAGTTCTTAAAGTATTGTATGCGCATTTAATATGTCCAACGAAATATTTTTATGACCAACTAAATATTTGGTACTGCTAACAAAATTCAGCTATTTGCCTCAAACAAATCGAGGGAACAAAATAATTTGGTACAAGCAAACAAATATTTCGTTGCCCCTCTGTAAACAAATGATTTGGTTGATTCAACAAATTTTGTTTAGATCAACAAAATTTTTTTCTCAGTGTATTAAATAAATGAAAGATCACAGCCTTAAATGCGCCGGTCAACGGTACTCTTACCGCTCCTGCCTAACACAAACACAGCCTGTCTAGGGAAGCCCCTTAAGGATGTTTGATTGCGATAAAGTAATAATTTTATACACTGAGAAAAAAATTTTGTTGATGCAAACAAAATTTGTTTCAATCAACCAAATCCTTTGTTTACAGAGGGGCAACGAAATATTTGTTTGCTTGTACCAAATTATTTTGTTCCCTCGATTTGTTTTAGGCAAATAGCTGAATTTTGTTAGCAGTACCAAATATTTAGTTGGTCATAAAAACATTTCATTGGACATATTAAATGCGCATACAATATTTTAAGAACTAAACAGATTATATTTTATAAACTTGGAAAATTTCTCAAATTAAAAAAAAAAAAAAGTGTGCCCGCGCCGGGATTCGATCCATTATCCCTACACGTATCACCTCCAATGCATGACCTAACCTACTGAGCTACGAGTGCTTCCATGGGAGGAAGAGTGTTATTTGTATAGGGATAGTTACGTCGTGCACCGCAGGGCCACAGCACAAACAATGAGTCGTGGAGCTGCAGTGTTTTTCAAGTTTATAGCATTTTCTTTTGTGATCAATCGAATTAACCACTTTGAAATTGTTATAGCTAACTGTAAGATACTAGCATTATGCTGATTAACAGTTTAGACGTCCAATTTGTGGCACAAACTTATATTTTGAATGTTGAGGTATACAGTGTTCGCCATTTTATCGCTTACGCACGCCAGCCTGCCATCATCTGCAAGTCAACCAAATGTATTTAGTTTCGCCAACAAAATCATTTAGTCCATCGAAAAAAAAATTGTTGGTACAAAGCACTTCACTTATAACTAACAATATTATTTTGTTGACAAGTTGTAACGAGTTGTTTGTTTATACAAAATATTTATTCGACGTCCTGTAGCAACCAAATATACGTTTGGCACAAACAAATTGCGTTTAAATGAATAATTTGGTCAAGGGAAATAATTAATTTTGTTTGAAGGACTCCAAGCTTGGTATTACCAACAAAATATTGTTTAGCTGAAGCAAACATCACCCAAACAAATATATTTAGTATAATGAAACAATTCTTTCTCTCAGTGTATTTATATAAAATAGTGTTAGTTTTGTAGACGATACTTGAGTGCAGTTTCATCTTACGAAACAATTTTAGCTGGCGTAGTTTTTTTCATAACGCTGCGCCGAAGTCAAAATTTGCATGTTCTGCTGCCATGCAAATAGTGAAAACCAATGGGCGTGCGTTAAATAATTCACAGTGAAATAACACACTATGGGCTACGTAATTAAACATTTGAACAATCCCCCGAACTTTTTTTGTATTACAAACAAAATGCTGACTTTGCAACCTTTCCTCTGTACATTTGCGATTTTTTTAAAAATTCAAAATATTACTTTGTGGCTTTTTAAAATGTTTTATCGTATAGCTCATGGGATGTAAGTTTACAGTGAATTATTTTAAGTAAGTCAGTTGGTTTTCACTATTTGCATGGCAGCGTAACAAACAAATTACCTGGTATGACTTTGATACCTCTTTATGAGAAAACTATGAGAGCTAAAATTGTTTCGTAAGAGTAAAATGTACTCACAAGTATCGTCTACAAAACTAACAATATCATATAAAAATATAAAATTACGATTTGATCGCACCTGAACACCCTTAACTGAAATAAGCTGACGGGTAGGAGGACGAAGTCGTGCGGTGTGTCTTTGCGCGCTACCTTGAAGCCATCTGCAGGTTACGTAACGTGTTGGGAGTGAAATAACCAGTAAATTGCCCATCTGCACAGCTGTTTGTCAGGTGCTGGTGACGCAAGCTAGCCGAGCGTGCACGACTTGCTCGTAGCTTTCGAGACGCTCTCTGCGCGGCTGCTCGAGTGACGTATTTGCGCGTTCGAGTACGAGATAAACCTCTATGATATATTTAAGGCTCGGTTTCAGTCGTCATATTGAATTTTATTATTCTTCAATATTTTGAAAGTCTGAAATGATAAATGTGAAATCGGCGACTATACCACAAATTGTATTCACCTTACGCTTAAGTACAAACATGGCAACTGAGCTTGTAATGTATAGTTAGGTCGCAATTTGCCGGGCAAATTATGATTTTAAAAAATTTGCCACACAGATTGCGGCGTAATTATAAGTTAGCAGCTAAATCGCAATGTCTGTACTGAAGCGGGAGGTAAACCGAATTTGCGGTATATTAGCATATTTAGCATTACTCGTATTATGTTTTAAAAAACTAGAAAAATAGTAAAGTTCAAAATGGCGACTGAAACAGAGTTTTAAGTCCTCACTCTTTAGTTTTGCAGTGGTTTCGAATATATATATATATATATATATATATATATATTTGATCTCAAATTAATGCATATATCAAAAATTCATTCTTACAGTTTTAACACTTATGTATCATCGTTTGAATCTGAATTTTTCGGTTGCAATACACCAAAAGAGTTTTTTTTTAGATTTTTGTCCCTGAAATAACACATATTTGTTGTCAAAATAAGGCGAAATGAAGGAAAATAATTTTTGCAAGCAAATGGCACATTATTTAAAAAAAAAAAACGTTCCGGCAAAATAGTGTATCGTATGACTATACACAGTCTAAATTTTTTTTCAAAGAATTTGGTTAAAAAAAATTTGAGTTATTTGCAATTGTTTGAAATAAATAAAAGATCATAGTCTTAATGGTGACCATATCATTGCATGTTGTAATATTTAAGGTGTGTTGCACCTGTCTATACCTTTTTTTAACAGTCCAAACGATGATTGTAATGTCTATAAAGATGCGCACAAACATCTATTTAGCTATTTTCGGCCTCTAGAAAAATTACCTTAAAAAATTGAGGACCTTAAAAAGTTATGCATGGGTGTGACATTCTGTGAATGTTATTCCTTTCCGGCACCACGTACGGTGAGTAATTTTCGAATAAATTTATAAACTTGTCGACCGAAGTGAAGTGATTTTGGTCAGCACTTAAGGGGCCCGCCTCGTTGCCATAAAATCACACTGCAGCGTGTTTGAAGAAAAAGTTTTACACCGAAACTAATGCACGTGTGTTCACGCCGTTTCTCTATGAAAAGAACACACACTTCAGACGACTACCATTAAGTACTTTCAAGACAACACACGTGTTAGAAATCCCCATTTAGGGCACGTCGAAATGGGTTAAAACGGGGTTTTCGGGCTGCTATAGCGGAAAATATACTAGCCGAATACATGTGAAACCACATAAGGGTAGTGCATTGGGCTTTAGTAAAGTGATTCCGTAAATAAAACAATAGGGTCACCACTTAAAGTCCCATAGGAAACTTGTTTTTTTTTCTTTCGCGAAAACTGCACGGCTTAAGCGTAGAGGCGACGCACCGTTGTATGGCCCATACGACGTCGCCCTTAGCGCCATACCTCACTCACACAAACACATGTGCCACGAGGTGGGCCCCTTAACATCTAGGTCTTGAAGGTGACATGATGTAAAGAGCAGCAGTGCTGGAATGGAGCGGGAGAAACGAAGATCCCCGAGATAACCCGCCGACCACCGACACCGTCCGGCACGATTCCCACGTGCGAAAATCCGGGGACCGACCTCGCCGGTAGTGGAATCCGGATCACCTTAGCGGGTGTGCGAGTGCTCTAGCCACTGAGCTAACTACGGCCCCTTGTGTCAGTCGAAGCTCTGCGCTCAGCTCGACGACCTTGGAAGGCGACCTCCTTAGGGCAGACGTCAAGTGTCTGCTTTCGTCGGAGGAGCACTGCGTCGGACTCTACAATATGCAGGTCACGTTATTAAATAGACCTACCTTACCCGAAACTATGCAAATTAAATTAAAGCATCATTCAAGTTGTATATGAAAGAAGAATGTAAATAATTTGTAACGTTGGAAAAAATTCCTTGTATTTAATTTTTTATTAAGTTTAGTCTATTTTAACAACATAAATTTCATATTTCAGTTAATGGCTGTATTGAGAAAACATAACAAGCGTACCCGTCACAGTAATTTCTGTACTTGTATGCAAGGAAATATAGTATTATTTTAATGTTTCTGATATAAATAATTATAATAAAAACGTATGCTTACGTAGTCAGTTCTAAAATTAATTTAGATAAAATTACTAATATCTCCAAACATTCAACCATAGGAATTATGACAGATACAGCTTGAATAAGGTTTCCTCGCAAAGCGTTCTTTGTTGGTTAAGCATCTGTAAAGGAAATGTACCTTTCATTTTGCGAAAAAATAGACACTCAGTTAATTTTTTAAACATGCTAAAAATGTAATTAAGGGACATTTTTGATGTGTTAATAAGAACAAGCCCTCTTTTAATATACAGTTGTATTTTTACCTTCTTGACAGTGTTATAGTTTTGGTAATAGTTTTAACGAGCTCGACATTGTGTAGAGCAGGTGCAGTGCTCCAGACAGTCGCTTGCAACAATAATACATCAAACAATCGTCAAAATGTTTACAAATCGTGATAGTAAAAAAGTAGTAGAAAATTTGACCCCTGTAATTTCAAGTGTGTGGAGAGAATAAGATTTTGCTGTTAGGTTGACGTTCCTGGTCACAATACATTATTCTAAGGTAAATTACTATTTGATTTTATCCCTATAATTTGCAAAATACACCTCCCTCAATATTTATTTTTTAGGTGACACATGTTACTACTAACTGTGTAAGGAATCATCCGTCAAAGTTGTCGGTCTAGTTGTGAAATTGGTAGTGTGTGTTTTTAATCCGTCACTATCTTTGTTAGTCTTTCAACTACTACTAAAAAGATAAAAGAATTAAGTAGGTCTCTTTATCTTAGAGCATTAATCAGGCTAGAAAGGTCAAGTGTTGAAGACTTTTATTTAAAGCACGGGCAGGCAAACTTATACTTTGTTTCGCATAATTTCAGTATAATATAAACTTACGTGCAGATGTCAGCAATGCAAGACAAAATTTGCAGTACAAGTGGTGAAATTAACATCTCGGGTCCATTTTAGAACTAAAAATTTCTTCCGTTGTGCCAAATATCACAAAATATTTAGGATGCCGCCTACCACGCCATTAAATTCCGATGCAGTGTGTTCGTAAATACGTTTTTTACGAAACTATTCCACAAAAGCCTATCGTGTCACTGTACGAAAAGAAAACACTTCAAACGATATCGGAAAGGTAGTTTCAAAGCATCACGTCAGTTTCGAAAAATCACGTAGTCCCTCAAAGCGGCTAAAAACAGCTTTTTCAACAATCGCGAGGTTTTTCACTAATAAAAAAGGGTATCACATTGAAAGTGTCAGTCAGGCGAGTGATTTAAGAGTGGCAGATTTAGAAACATATTTACATGACTTTATGGGTTGCAAAAAATACCAACCATGTGAAAGTGTGGTTGTTTACTGTTACACAGCATGAAAAATAATATACATACGAGTAGGACACATGATTCTTCACAGAACAAAACTCCAGTTTCCTTGGGGTGACTGGACATACTTTTGGCTACATAATGTTGAAACGGTTGTAGGGGAGGGGGTACCGGGCTGAAGGGCCCCCCCTTTAAATACGCCACTGGTCTAAGATACCACTGCACGCCGTATGTCTGTGAACAGCGCTTTAGGCATCTCTCACACAAACCCACAGCCAGTAAGTAGGCAGTTATTGTCCATAAGTAGCTGTCGCACAGTATACGAAGGGAAGAGCTTTGTGGAGCACTTTGTTCAGCCCTGGCAGGGTGCAGCTCAGTGCCTACCGCGCTCTGGCGCTCCAGCGGTATACCTTCGCGCTCTGCCGTGCCGCCGCAGCAGAATACGAGGCACAGGACGTGACGACAACGTAATTGTGGCGCTTTTATGTTTGTGCAGAGGGGCAACGGAAACTTCGTTGCTGGGAGGGGGCGGCTTCCGGTGGGACTATTTCGTCCCGACAGCAGAAGCACATCACCGTTCTATACTTCGTTTCACCAAACTTCCAAAAATTTTGTTCTGACGGCACATACTATTTGTGGTGTCGTCCATGGTTGAAGCGATATCAGTCGCCATCATAGATTATTTTATTTTTCGTTTTTATGTAATGCTGAGAATAAAAATGTGAAATTTGCTATTATAGTGTGAATTATATTTATCTTGCGCTAGGGCCGGGTCTAGGATTTCTTTCGCCCGGGGGTGAAAATTGTGGTTTGCCCCCCCCCCCCTCCTTTTTTCCCCATCGGTCCAATCAACCCAACAGTAATAAACGTATCTTGTGTTCGTTGTTTGGCGCTCGCGTAAATAACACATATTTTTGTATAAATACATAAAACTTATCTTACTATTCATTGTAATATATAATAGTTATTGAGATGCAGTCGCATATGCAATGGAGAAGCATCTTCGAATTAGTTTTATATTAAGCAGTGCATAGAAAAACCCCAGATGGGTAGTGGTTATAGGTGAAGAAAGTTATAAAAAAATTATGATCCGTAGACAAATTACGTTTCAGCGCCGCCTCTAATCTGGCGGTCTGTGTAGCCCCTCTCTCCCCTTCACAGTAACATCCTGCATCGAGTACAGCAAAGGCAGTTTAACTTTTGACGTATATGTTGCTGCATTGATTACGGCCTTAATACACGTTAAAAGTTCAACTGCGATGATTGTATTTTAGTGCAAAAAAATCGCGTTATAATATTTTTTTTTCCAATAGAAGAGCGAAAAAATAAAATAATCCAATAACGCGACTGATAGGGAGCTTCAAGAGTGTCTCGTAGATGAATGAACGATAAGTCCCTAATGAAGTGTGTACACTTTTGAAAAGTACTTATGGAAAAAAAATTCTAAATAACATTTAGCATCTTTCAGTCAACATTTACCCAGAATGATGCATTAGTTAAGCGTGATCTCTTTCATCACAATTAAATGTACGAGACTTTTGCGCCAGAGATTGTTCTTCCGAAATACGTTACTATGGAAAAATTTATTTTCTCAGAAATTTGGCAAGAACTATTGTCTAAGATTGGTTTATTTTATTTTGCAAATTGGCTTCGAGAAACTTACAATTTTAAACTGATACGTTTAGCCGTGAATTATGAACCATCATGCTATCTCTTCCGAACTATCAAATTTTACTGAAGTTACGTCAAGCGAAGTATGCTAATCTCATTTTAACAGAGGTTTTCGTATTATACAGGACGTCCGACTTAAATAACATACGTATATAGCCACTATTTGTAAGACAGGCGTGAAATTGGTATCGGTATGAAACCGGTACCAAAATTCTATTTTTACAAAGACTTGTGCAAATGTGTGACCACTGTAGTAAAAGTTTGCGATATTATTTTTCATCATCAGACTGAAAATTCTGACTTAACTAGTTACAAAAAAAATTTATGAATAAATTGGGAGGGGGGGGGCAACGTACTCTACCATCTCCTTGTTATGATACTTGCCGGATGTTCTAGTGGAAAAAATAAATCATTATTTTATATTTGTAAGAAACAGCGTTAGTTCTGTAGAGTTACTTGAAGTACATTTTCCTCTTGCAAAAAAAAAAAAAAATCTTACCTCTTGTCAGTTTTTCCAAAATGTCTATTCAATGTAAAAATTTGGGTGTTTTACTTCATAACCCCTCCCCCCCTTTTTTCCCCATCTCCTGCGAAAACCAATACACACAATGAAGCAAAATAAATGACATTAAAACTGCATGCCACAGACTACATATTATGTAAATGAAAAGCAATTATACAAAAGAAAAAGGTATTAAAAATCTGAAATTGAGTTTTTTTGCTACTTGTACTTTTAAGTATAAAAATATTTTATAGCGGTTTGTACACGATTCAAGCCATAGCCCATCATTAATGTAGTTTCAGTATGAATTATTTAAGTTATTATGTTTATTGGTTTTCGGGAGGGTGTATGAAGTAAATACATGCACATTTTGACTTTGAATTGCCGTTATGAGAAAACTGTCTGAGCAATTTAAGAAACTAAATATATGCAGGTGGTTTGGTATAAAACGCGATAAGCACACAATGTTACGTTGATTGTTAAAGAAAATGCTTGTCATTTGGCCTACCTCGCAGGTTCCAAACACACAAGTTCCTGTCGTCGTGCAAATTTGTGCGTAATCGTCTCCAGTGACATCGCTGTGGAAGAGACGTGAAAACCATTCAAGTTTAACAAACGAATAGAGGAAAAAAGCAAATTAGTCTGTACTGTACATGCTTGTTACAAGTATAGAAAACCAGGAAGTGTCTGGAAATTTGAAATGAAATCAGGGAAAAGTAATGGAAATTGCGAAATATTCTGGACTTTTGTTTTAATAGTGCTTTTTTTACGTAATAAAAGTTTCTTAAAGCACGCCTCGCTCTCTTTATTTCCTGTAGAAGTAAAGTCATTTGGGGTAACTTTTTTCCGGTCACGGCAACTTTGTACCTCCAGCATAGTTTAAATTTAAATGAAGTATTTCAGTATTTTAAAAATACATCATTGTTCTAGATGAATGCATTTGTTAATCTTGAATTTTGCATAGTGATTGAATATCCCAATGCGATTATATAAAATAAAATTCCTTGTACAATGTTGTTAACCCAAAATGGTACCAAGTTACTCCAAATGACTGTAGAAGATGTTGGTGACGCTGCAAGACCAGCCGTGTAGCATAGCTATATTGCGAATACGATAATTATACAAGAATTATAGTAGTACTGTTGATAGGAATTGTAGAGCTTTGAAAGGATTAAGTAAGAGTGTACTGTAGTTTCGGCAACTAACCCACTACGTTTATAGCTACGGTACCACATTTCTATTATATCAACTAACGGAACCCGATCGTCAGCTGCCAAAATGCCGCCAAGACGGCTAAGCGCGTGCGATTATATTCTGGACTATTGAAAGCTAAAATGGCTTGTGAATTGTCCATTTTCGTGGAGTCGTTGAAAAACGTTCATCAGAAACCCGTTCTGCTATGTGCATGTGAACATTTTGGTCTTTTTTCCTTTAAATACAAATGCTTACATTGTGTTTTGTTTCGTAAGTACGTTTTTTGCAGTTCTAGAACTTGACGTGAAGTTGTGTTAATTAATAAGTTATGACGGTATATTTGCAGGCTTTTGTTGAACTTTTGTTGCCTGAACAGTCGCCTATTTAGTATTCGCAAGATGATGTGATAAAATAGAATAAATAACTTCGAAAATCCGAAAATATAACCTTCGAGGCATGGTACAGAATTGTTATAAACTTTTAAATAGAAACGGTGTTAATAAAAGAGTGGCATTTTGAATTGCTAAATGGGATTAAATTGGTGAGCACGCATTTATGAAACCGTGAAAAAGAATTTATTGATAAACTTTGTCGTAAGAAATCACATAGCCTAATGGTCGTCTAAGTAAGCCTACATATTAAAACCGACTTACGTGTGTAAACACGCATAAAAAACTATCCAAACGTTATACATTATTGTTGGTTGCACTTTTCCAGTTGTATGAAATGAAGTGTATATTTGTAACACTTGTACTGCTATTTTGTAGGCACATCATGTTAAAATATTTTATTTATTTATTATTAAAGGACAATTTGTGCGGTGTTACAACCCTGAAGACATAATATTGTTGTGCAAGAAGATTGCTTATTGCCTCTTCTTACTTTTAATTTAATGCTGACCTGATTACACTTGTGACCTTATCTTTCTATTTTGTGGAAAAATAGCCTCCCAGCGGACATTAAATATATATTTTTTAAGTCAAGGAAATATTTACAATTTAGTTCTGGAAAACCTGGAAAAGTCGAGGCATTTTGAACACACTGATCAGTGGCAACCATGCTGTAATGTGCACACGGTTGTCGTGACTGGGTGCAATCAAGTAAGGAGAGGTGGGGTCACAGTTGTCGCTCCACTTCTCGCGCGGGCTCCTGATGGGATTCTGGGGAAGCGAAGTGTCAGGGACGCGGGGTCGTCGCGGAAGTGGAAGTTCGGTAATGATCAGCTGATGTCAGGGGTGAAAGGGGTGTCGGTTGTCGGCCGGGCCCGAGGGGGGCGGTCCGTGCCGAGCCCTAACCGTGCCGTGCCGAGCCTTGGCTGCCCGATGGCGGGAGCGCGGTATTGATTGCGCGGGAGAGCGGGGTGGCTGACGAGGGCGGGGGTGGTGTGTGGTCCAGTGGCCGCCTCAGTCGCGAGCTGCCGGGCCCACGGACCGGCACGGGGGCGCGACCCCACACACTCTTGTCATCCAGCCGCGGCTCCGGGTCATGCGAGGGGCGTGGTGCGCGCGGTATTAGGACCCCGTGAAGGGAGCACGGTGTCGCAGCAGGGCAAGGCCCGGGGCCCCTCGAGGGCCCCCCGGGCCGGCCACCCGCCCAGGATGGTCGTCCGGGGAAGGCTGGTGCGTATATCCGCTTATCTTAGCTCACCTCACCTACTCCCGCACTGTTGCAGCATCTGGGCAGCCCCCTCCCCTTTTTTTCGGCGGGTTACTAAAACACGTCTGCTACTTCTATTTCGAAATTGGTAACTGGATTTTGGATTATTTCAGCGAATTCTGACCATTTTTTTTGGCCTACACATACTGTTTAAATCTAAGTTCATACTGTCAGTCCTGGTGGAAGACACTACCTACCGTATAAGATGTTGACTCTTCGTTTTAGAACAAATCATATTGACTTCATTAATCAAACGTAATGTAGAACACATAAACGTAAACCTATGTGCCCTAGTAACTGTCGAAATTTATTTCAAACAAGATTTGCATATCGTACAATTTTTTTACGTGAAATCTGCCGGTTTGCTTGATTATCCGCAGCAGATTTTAGTGAAAGTATCAGAATTAAATAAAATAAACGTACGGAACAACGGTCCAGACTAGGCCAGTTGACGGTCGTATAGTTTTGGCGGGATGATACATACGGAAGCTACGGATTTTCTTGTGTGACAGTTCCATGTAATTTTGTTTTACTCTATTTAATACTTTATTGGTAACGGTAAGTCATGTTGACCAGCTTGCGAGATGTTGCCCAGTAATATATTTTCTTGTTCGCCGATATTTACGCCCCCGAAATCATGCATTACGCAATTTTGGAGGATGATGATTTGAAGAGAGACGATTTAACCTTCCCCAGTGACCTGCATTCAAAACGTCAATAACAATGTATTGCTGGAGCAGCTAAAACCCTCTTTCTTTGGGCGCGGTGGGGGTGAATGTCATTGTATCACTAAAGGAATCCTTAACGAATGTGTTCTGGCGTAGTGGAGTCTGGTTGTAGTTTTGAGCGTAAACATACAGCATTTTACGACGTGTAGTAACATACTCATTTCGACAGTTTTGGGTTTGAGTAGTGGAGCTACTCATTGTGTAATGTCAAATTTAAGGTATCACTCACTGTGCAACAGGTGTTGTTTTTAATGTGATTTCCTAACTACAATTATGAGTTGGAAATATGCACAGTTACAACCAATATGCGGTGTAATGAGTCTACAAACAAAAACTCGCGGAAATGGAAAATCTAAAATTCTGTAAGCAATTTTCTTTCGAATTTTCTGGAGTGCAGTATGTGAAACGTTGTTTCGTAATGCTAGAAAATGTAATAAATATGTATTTAGTTAGTCTTCATTTTCCAGCATTGTCATCGTGAACATTTAAGTTACATTGAAACATTTTTAGTGTTTGGTACAGCTTCTTCCTAAGAAAATTATTTTTTGAGTAATTTTTATACTTATGTATTGTACGTTTTGTTTGTCCACTAATATATTCGTGAAGGTTCACAAATCAAAGCGGAAGAGAGTCAGTCAGGACTTGTATTTTCGCCTGGAGTAATTTCCATAACTGACAAACCATTCGGCATCAGTATGGCGGGGCCGGGAATCGGGGTCCAGATCCTACAGAATGCGTGGCTACGTCTAAACTTCTCTCGGTGGAATTGTCGCGTGTGCTTATCAGCGTACACGCAAACGTTGACTGACAATGCATAAAGTTAAATGAAAGCACTTGATGGCCGCCGAACATGTGCCATTAGTGATGCGAATGTCGATTTTGGTAGTTCGCGAATTCTTCCCGTCAGGCAGCTCGGCCGTTGTTTTTTGGATGATATTCTTTTCTATTTATTTGTTAGCGCGGTTTCAATTAAGTACTGTGAATGGGCATATATGCGGTTCACTATAGAGTGAGCACTACCCACCATCTAAAATTATCAATAACATTTATTTATTAGGGCTATGGAAGTACAGTTTTGAGAGTTGTGAAATGTTTACATTAGTTTTTAGTTACATGGAAGATTTTGTTATTAAAATTGTAAAGTTGGAAGCTTAAGGGTAAGCAGCAAGTTGTAAGCAGTGCTCAGTTTATCCTGAATAGCCTATATCAACTTTGAAAAAAGATTGCTAATATGTAAAACATTTTAAAACTTAACGAAACTTTCGCAATACATTATTTTAAAGTATTAACTTTTATTAGAAAACTGTATTTTGGTCTGAAGATTGCTATATCTACAGTGTAATTCTTTCATTAAATCAGTATCTAGATTTCCTCGTAGTATACAGGGGTGTGGAAGGCAGCTGGCTCCATCATTTTTACGTAATTTCTAACGGATAAATGAGTTTTTTTTTACAACAGGTTAGAGGCTTCTGTTTATTGCTTGCACGTTAAAACGAATATTAGAAAATGGTACAGTCTGCTTATTTTAAATTCGGTTTGAGATGACCGTACAAATTATTTGCGATTTTTCAAGGATTTTGGGGATGCACCTTTGTAAAGTTGCATGTCGTGTGAACTACCGCTTAGCACCTATGTTACCAGAATATTTTCCCCCGTTTTATGTTTTATCCTGCTGTTGTCAGAGGCAGTGCTAGATGTTGGTTCTACTTTGCAAGACCGAGTACTTAATGCTGTGCAAGTTAATAGTATTGATCCCAAAACTTCCATAATCATTTGAATGGCTACACTTTGGTTAGAAGGTATTGAACATCCATCTACTGGTCTTAGATGTGCTAGTCATGCAACTAATAGAATGTTTGACCTTCTTTCTTGATAGGCTGCCCTATAAGCTTTGATAATTATCTTGCGAGATTTGTTCCATTTTCATTGTAGCTTGGCGAACTGTTGGTCGTGTGGGTCTGGCACGCGAGCAAAGTTCAGTTCGTGCCTACAAGACGAGTTCTAAGTCGTGGCATTGATTTTTCAAGTCACTACATGTCTGGCCTCGTTTTCAAGTTCATTGTATGTCCCACGCTCTCTGAACTCGGCACAGCATAGCCACTACAGTTGTCTTTCGACTACACACACGGGTGAGCAGGTGCCCACGTTCATTGCCGTGTCTGATCATCTGGCCTCCATCACTCCGTATAGTGCGCTCTTCCACCGCTCCACAGCCCGGTGTAGTTTACACTGCTATAAACGGCTACATGCCTTTTCGCTCACAAACATATTTTAACCAAAAGCTTTAACATTTTTGAGATATTGTACAGTCACGCGGTGCACAATACTGTGGGTTCGTTTTTAAGAATAATTTACCATTCGTCAGCAGAAAAAAAATTGCTTAATTTTGGCTTATTTTCACGACAAAAAAAAAAAATGCAATTCTTTGGGTGATGAAATCTAAAAATCCGTTCAGTACATATGTACAAATAATTTAGCTACAAATTATGACATATTAGTGTGCAAACTGTGGAGCAAAATTTTGATATGGTATTAGGTAACAATAAAAATATATATTTTCGAAATCACTGCAAATTTAAGGAACAAGCCCTTCTCCGGCAGACGATTTGTTCGTTCGGCTTACGTTTTAGAATGCGCTGCTTTCGCTTGGTTAGTAGGCCGTATGTAATAGCTGTTAAAACGGTCCAAACAATGATTTAACCAAAACTTTTACACATGAATCTTCCACTATAGGCAGGTACATCAGGATGTTTCATAGAGGCGACCCGACATTCGACCTTACATAATCATTTTAGGTGGTGATTAAAAATATCTCCAGTTAGGCCTATTCTAAGACTGTGATAAGGATGTAAACATTTCCCCCTACATTTTGAATATAGTTTATGGTTTGATGACATGATTAATACCGACGGTATCTTTTTAATGAGCAATTTAAATAATCATTTCTATTTCGTGGAATACTGAAAACTAGTTTATTCAAATACCCACAGTTTTATCACCACAGAACCACATAAAATTATTCTGTACTGTAAGGTTATCATGAATAAATATATAGGTTTAAAATGTGTGTGTTTATTTATATTTTTTTTAGTTCGCTGAATAAGGTTTTTGGTTCTTGGAACAGTTTCACTTATTAATGTTACCAACAAAGTACTGGGCGCACTTTTGCAATTTTCTGTGCTATTTCAAAATGTGCATTTGTAAAATGTTGAATTTTCCGTGCGGCAGCTATCGATGTTATTTTCATCAACGTCGGTCGTTCAGTCAGGCGTTTGTGCGCCAAACAGGTGAAAAATCGAACCGAGGGGAGGGGGTGACATGTTTTATTGCCTATGTTTTTATCTGTATCAGGAATCAGTACCGAAATTCGGCGGCAGTAATTTAACATTCTGGTGTCTGTTACAGCCTAGGCAGGCCTTTTTCACGGCTGTTTTCAGACTGTTAGATGCTTCCCGAATTATCTGCACGGACCTTTTAAAGTAATTGGTCGTAGAGTTGTTATTCTGTTTTTTTACGGGTTGCAAATAATTTTGCGCGCCGCACAAGCATGCGCCGTGCCGTAACAAAGGCTTCTTGCACTTTGCTGTTGTTTCACCGCAGGCTGTTTGGTCATTTGTAGGAGGCTTCTTGACTAGAAGGCAAGGACACAAGGTGGCTATATTAAGTATATTCCTGGGGGTGCGGTAGATATTCAGACACCGTGACCAGATTGTCTCCTAAACGCCTGCAAGCAATTCAGAGTTTTAAAGTTGCTGAATTCAAAATATGTCTGTAATTTTACGCTTCTGTTGAATGATTTTATTCAATTTCATTACCGTAGCTAATTTTCGTACATATTTTATTCACGACTTATGATAGATGTGTGGTTTTGGTTTGTCTATATATATATGTTTATTTTATTTATTTCATTTATTTCATTCGCGCTAGTTGGTGCGTTTCTTCACTTTCCGTTACTGTTGCTACAGACAGAATTGCAGTTAATAAAGTGATATGAATTTTCTAGCTGCAGTTCTATCTATAACAACAGTAATAACAAAATTATATTTACGGTGTCGAAAATTCTATCAGAATGTATTATATTCCGTAGTTAGTTTAAAGTAAAGTAAAAAAAAAAAAAAAAAAAAAAAAAAAAAAAAAAAAAAAAAAAAAAAAAAAAAAAAAAAAAAAAAAAAAAAAAAAAAAAAAAAAAACCAAGAAGAAACGTAAAAATTCAAGATGGTGACTATCTTTCACTCTTAAGCAGTAGGAAACTTTGCTAAAAAAGTACAGGTAATATTTTCTGGTATATCGGATCACGCTGGACGGTACTATAAAAATAAATTTAAGAACAGCATGTATGCTGCCTGTGGAACCCTTACTATCTTGCCGTAGTCTTCCGCCCAGGCGTGACGCGCTAACATATATGTATGTGTGTGTGTGTGTGTGTGTATATATATATATATATATATATATATATATATATATATATATAAGAATATTTCTCCGCGGTGTAAGTCTGTCATCTGATTGATGCGCACCATCCCCAGCAAAGACTAAAGGCAAAGTACTGAGAGACAAGTGTAGAAGAGTGGCGGACACACAACGGTATCGGGCAACGGTATTGTCGCAAACGGTCGTTCGCATTATGAACGTTACTTTGAAGGCGTCGTTAGCCTCATGATTTTTAACAGCTATAATTTTTACGACACTGGCCTCCTTGTTCTGTTAGTCATACGCAACACGTTAGAAATTAAAAGTAACTTATACCTAGTTTTTAAGTTCTGGCCCGAGTCAGGGAAACTTGTCATTTTCCTAATCCCATAATTTTAATCTCTGCCACCATAGTAGAATATTGGCGACTTGATTTTAAATCTCGGTAAATATAGCAAATTCACCACTAAGTTTGTTACATTTGGCGTACTGTCATGCTGAAAATATTTTATAGGTTTTTATTAATGTGGAACATTTAGAAACAATTATTTTTAATTGAACGGTAATGTGGACATAGCTCTTGAAAAAAATTGTAAATACGCGAGCAACAGTAATTGGCGTCTTAACCACAGAAAGTTTATTTTCCGATTCGATTTTCGGAATAGGATTTGTTATTGTCGACAGGTAATGATATTGGTGTGATTTTTAACGTTCCTACATGTACCCATCGGTTGACGTGTATCATATGAGTCGTATGTTTAAAAATGCCTAAGAGTATTGGTTTTGTGAAATTAGAACCGTTGAATGGAAGTCTTTCTTTAATGAATAATCAGTTTTCTTCCCTCCCCCCCTTTTTTTTTCAGAGATAAGGTTTGCTTTACTGAAGTTCCTATAATTATAGAATATTTTTCAGTGCCAAATATGTGCGAAGAGTCGCGTTCTCTAAACAGTCCACGTGACTAAACCTGAGCGAAGTGTCGTCTAATACTTTGAAACGCGAGCCAAAGGATAAAAATTAGCCTTGCTTGCGTTTTTGAACTTCCATGAAGCAGTGTTTCGTTAGCTCGGAGATCTGTTTGGTTTTTTAATTGGGCGGTAATCAAATGAGTTGAAAATATTTACACGATCTTGTTTCGAAGTTATTTAATTGTAATTGTATAATTATTTGAAACAAATCCGGAAATCATAAACCTTGTTACCTAACGCGCACTTACTGTAACCTTGGTGGCGTAAATAGTATTTATTTACAACAAAACTTTACAACATAGGTCACAAAAACACAATCTTTCTAAGTGCAGCTAAACTGCAGTTTCACATTTCTTACACCGCGCACGAACTCAGCTCTCCGAAACTGTTTTACCGAAACTCACGGTTTCGACTGACTGTATAAACGTTCTATTTGTCAGAGTACTAGTGAATGTTATGATTTACATTCTCTACAGTTTGTCATTGGAATTATTCCGGATGAGAATCCACAGACTGTTAATTGAATTTCAGTAGTGTACGTAGATTTCGCAAACGAGGTTTTTAATTGACAGAATTACTGGAGTTAATGATTGCGCGCTAAATAAACTGCATTTACAAGTCCTTTGTGTTTGGTTGTATTAGTTTTTAGGTTTCAGTTGTACGGCATTCTTTGAGTACTTTGTTTTTAATATGTTCAGGTTCATATGCGGTTACGCGGAATCCGAAAATGATTAGTTCATAAAAATACTGGCTGTGTAATTACTTATTTTTGAATACTTTGCTTTGACTTTTAAACGTCGAATAAACCATTGTAGAAATATTGCTGGCGGCGGGGAAATCAGTGTAGCAGCTCGAAGAAAAAACCTATCCATCTAATTGGAAAACGGGCGCAATGATAAAATTGTCCACCGTGTAACAGTATGTTCGGCATGCCGTGTAACATCGATCTTAGCACTTGAAGAACGCTTTCAGGACCGTACAGTTGTTTCAGAAGGTTTGAGATGGCGACCATCAAGTGTTCCTCGCCAAGGCTTTTTATTTTGGTTCCTCAGTACGTTATTGACGTGACGGTACTTAAAGTGAAGCCTTTTGAATCCTCACCTATGATGATTTTGCTACTAAGTATATTTTTTTGTTGTATTTGAGAGAGATGGACAGAATGAGACAGGAGAGACATAGACCTATTAAGTCGTAGGTATGAAAGTAGAAATTCCTAATGTGCGTAAAATCGTGGAGTACTTTTGACAGGACGGTGTACGTTTGACAGGACGGTGTACGTTTGACAGGTCACAGGAAAGCATCAAAAGAAGATAGAAATGTGTAATCTGCACCAAATGAAAGGAAAACCCGCCCGAGTTTCTGTGGTATATTACGCACACACGTGCGCACACAGTTGATGCAACACACCGCGAACTGAGCAGTAGCGGATCAGCTGTGCACCACGACTTGACTGATACTCTGTTTTAAAATGTGTTCGTGTTAACCGTGCACATGCCATTGCCACAATCGAACAATTCACATATTTAGGTATTTAACAACTTCAAATTCACCATATCTTATCGTAAACACCCGGATTATTATTTATTAATTTACAATTTTATAATTTGCTAGATTAAAATTTTGCGTAGCGCATGAGATTTAGCTATGGATTGCCAGATCTAAAAGGAATATGAACATGACATGTTGGTGAACCGTCGTCCTTAGTTATTATTAGACATGGTATCGATTGAGCTTCCAGGTTATCGCGTGCTCAAGGTACGAAGTATTTGGAGAGTCGTTCACACAGTCTGAACCGTGTCCTTGACCCTTCAGGGACTGGCTCTAAGTGGACCGACGTGACGTCTACAGACGAGAGATCTCTCTAGTTCGAGGTAATGAATTCCTGTCAGGATTCTATCTCCTCCCAATTTCCTGCTTGCCTCACACTTCTACCACTGCCTATCTATAGCAACCATCCGTTTAAAACGTCCTTCCCGACCTCGGCACGGATCTTGCGTGCCAGGGCCACACGCAAGACTTTTTTTAGGGTCGCTAAATTTCAAGAGTGAATTTAATTAAGTTTAAAGTTTGGTTTTATAGGCTTCATTACTAGGTTACGATATACGAGCCATTGCATTGCAGCACAGTACAGAAAAATATTGGATGGTCCTGAATTGGGATGTTATAAAGTAACACAAATTCCCCCCTTACACAATTAAGCTTACTGGGGGAAGGAGGTCCGGAGACCATCCACAGGTAAAATTTGGAATTTAAAACGCGGAATGGTGCTATTTAATCAGTTTCTGTATGGTAAGTGGGATCTGGACCCCATTTCACTATTTTGTCTAGATATGGTCAGTCCGAAACTCTGATAAGTGTTACTGGCAATCTATCGCCACATTAGTTTTCCAATATAAGGCAATTTCGCCTTTGATGATAGTTCCTAAAAAGTTACTGTTTTTTTTATCGCGGATGCGAAAATGCTTTTTGTTTTATCATTATTCGTCTAATGTTTTTTTTACTGAAATTTCGAGACTTCTGTAGCACCTATAATGTAGCCTATACATTTTAATGCAGCTTGTAGAATTTGACTGCAGCCTAAATCAGATTAGTTGCAGCAGGTGCATGCGCAGTTTTACTTTTCGCAAGATTGGCTGTTGCACACTTTCACCTGTACGAGCGTGCTTGGACATTTACTTAATTCGCAGTCTAATTGGCACATTATTAACTCATTAGTTTCATTGAAATTTTGGTTTGTGAATGCTTGCACTTTGGCAACTACCAACTCTGTACTCAGTATGTTCCCCTGTGTTGCTTGATAAAGAATATGTCTTCTAAAATAGGAGAGAAATCATTACACCCGTTGTCTTCGCTGGGGATTCATTTCTACAGTTTACTCGTATCTTTTTATGTTCATGTTCTCTTTAGGACCAAAATATATTTTAAAAAAATGGCTGCGACTACTAAAATTCACCCGAACCTGTGCAATTCGAGAACTCGCAAGGAAACAAACATTGCAGGAGTTTAAATTTTTCCCCTATTTGTTTCAACACTGCTATTGTCGCTAATTTGCTAATGCGACTTTCTCGATATTTGAGTGTTTAGTATTTTAAGTCTGATATCCTTGAACTTTATGCTGAATTGGTTTCCCGAGATCGCTCCAGGGGAATGCTGGGATAGTTTCGTAACGAAGGCCATGGCTGACTCCTCTCCCAGCTCGTGTCATTGCACCAAGTTGGGTCATCGTCTCTAATGACCTTACTGTTGACGAGACGTAAAGTCTACTAGAAGCAAAGTTATAAAATTAACCTTTGTCTGTGAAAACGAAGACTTACAGTAAGTTGGGACACAGGGATGCACGATGTCCCACGGCCACTGAATGGAATTGTACTTTATCCGATATAAGGCAGTGGAAGAGACAAACATTGTCAAAGTGTACGTCAGGAGCAGTTATAAGTTTTCTGGCCACTTCACTCTAGGTTGTCAGGGAAATAGTTCCCGTGGTGTCTTCAATATTTGAGCTTAACACATTTACATTCAATTTTAGTAGTTAACAAAACAAATATGCAGGTAACCAGAAACGGCTGTGTAATACAAACGCCATGCTAATCATGGGTAAAATGGAGACAAATGAAAGTTGTACGACAAAATTTCTCTCGCACAATGCGGTAACACAGCACGGTTAAGCCCCCTCTTGAGCCACCCAAATATATTAGGCTATCTTAACACTACTGTTCTGACAATATTTTGGGCGAAGGTTCAAGTCTCGAGCAGTCCAAACATTGTTCTACGTATACTCTACGTAACTTTCATAAAATAACCTGGACGTGGAAGGCGCGAGGGAACTTGTTCTATGCAGCGTTGCCACATCGTGCGTGTAAAATGTCCTACATTTTGACATTAACATTTATATCTCCAGTTTAGCCTAGTACGCGGTGTGCTTATTGTACGGCCGTTTTTGGACTCCTGTATTTTGCCCTTACGCGATTAGATGTACTAGCTACCAGAGCATACTTTTGGTTTGGAGGAAAAATTCACGAATTAACAATGGTAGTTACGCGCGCGAAGGCGACAGGCAGCTTAGCCGATATAATCTTAGTTGGCATGGAATATAATTCAACGCTAAAAACATTGACCTATAACTGTAGGTTTATTGAAGCCAATTTGCGAAAATTAAACAATAGCAATCCTAGACAATAGTTTTAACCAACGTTTTAAACAAAATTGTTTCCTGTGTTACGTACTTCTGAGGCACAATCTCTGACGCCGAAACCTTGTGCATTTTAACTGCGGCGCAAGAGATCACGCGTAACGAATTAGTAATTCTGGATAAATATTTACTCATAAAGTTGGCAAGTACTATTATCTAGGATTTTCATTGAGTATTTTATCCATATTGGCTTCTGAAAAAAGCATAGGAATCAATTTATGTGTTCAACGTTTATTTATCTGCCACGCACTCTTAAGCGCGGCAGACATATGGATGGTACTCACTGCCACTTAAGGGTGTTCCCCACGTGGCAAAAATGCATAATTTTATATTTGCACGACATAGTGTTCGTTTTATACACGTTACTTGTGACTACATTTTCCACAAGTAAACATTTTGTAGCTCTCACAGTTGTTCCACAAAAGCATGCCATAGTCAGAATTCGCAAGTTACGGGAACATAGTAATAACAAAAACCAAGTGTCTTACTTAAATTGAACAATTTACACTGAAATTAGATATTATGGGCAGTATTATAAAATATCAAAAAATACACAACATTCCTTTTGTATTTTTAAAAGAATTGCCATAAATTAGGTATATTTTCAATTTAAAAAAAAGTACAAAGGAATCCTGTTGTGAGTTTTAACATATTTTAGCATATTGCCCATATCTAATTTCAGTGTAAATAATTTAATTCAAGTAAGACACTAGGTTTTTGCTACTACCACGTTCACGTATCTTGCAGATTTTGATTGTCATGTCACTATGGGAAAACTGTGAGAGTTAAAAATTTTTACAGTGGAAGATGTAGTCACAAGTAACGTCTATTAAGCGATCACTATGCCCTGCAAATATAAAATTATAAATTTTGGCCATGTGAACAAAACACCCTTCAAATGCATTGCAGGGAGTTACGGCTATTCTTTTTTTTTTTTTTACGAAACTATGTAACATGCATTATATTTGCGTATCTACAAATGGAACACACGTTTCAATCTATGTGGCTATAGTCTTGAAAATTCTGCGTGTCATCAGAAATATAATTTTCGGGCCCCTAAAGTTGATTAAAAAATGATTTTTACGGACTGCCGTATCTATAAAATTAACACTCGGGACTCGAATGCAACTATAGGAACAAGCATTAGACTTTAAACAACGCTGCCCACAAATAAAAGTATATAGTCACCGTTTAAGAGTTTTCAAGTGCGAAAATGTCTTAATTTTTTATTTATATGAAATGTTGTTAGTTTTGTAGAAGATACTTGTGAGTGCAGTTTCCTCTTACGAAACAATTTTAACTAGTGTAGTTATCTCATAACGGTGCGTCAGAGTCAAAGATTTGCATATTCTGCTGCCATGCAAATAGTGAAAACCAATTTACTTACGTACCTTGGTTAGCATACTATGGGTTACGTAATAAAACATTTGAAAAAACCCGCGAAATGTTTTTGTAAACTTTAAAATTGCTGATTTTTTAATTTTTTTTGTATTGGTGCAATTTTTTTTAAATTCAAAATATTATGTTGTGGTTTTTTTTAATGTTTATTGTATAGCTCATTGGATAAAAGTTCTCAGTGAATTATTAGTTGGTCAGTTGGTTTTTACTATTTGCATGGCAGCGTAACAAGCAAACTTTGACTTGGACACCCCCTTATGAGAAAACTATGAGAGCTAACATCGTCTACAAAACTAACAATGTTCCATTAAAATATAAAATTACGATTTTATCGCACTTGAACACCCTTAACGTGTCGTAGGGGAAAAGGGTGATAGTAAAGCTCTGCACGCTATTTGAGTGGCCTGCACGAATAGGCGATAATGCATTATATACGTCGGTCAATGGCAACCTTACCGCTTCTGCCTTGCACACACAAACACAGCTTATCTAGAAGTGGACAAAGTATAGTCTGTGAGCCAAGCGGGATGAATCAGTTGTGGCACGCCACATATAAGCGGTTGCACAGACATGGACATCCTCAAAGCAACCCTGTCGAGGGGGCCAATTAGCGTAATTGTCCGTAATCATGCCCGGGAAGTGGGGTATTACACTGCGCTGAACGGCGCCGAGTATGATTTCGTGTATGGATTGTATTCCAGTGAATACAAGTACAGGCTGTCCACAGTAAAATTAACATTTTTACAATTGGTATTCATAAAAATTCACAGCCATAGCGTAACAAATTTAAGATTTAAATGGGTTTGTTTAATCCCAGCTATGCTGGTAGTGAATTAAAGTAATTTCCGGTTGTAACGTAGTATTAAGTGCATGGCGTTGACTTTAGTGGCACATGAAATGCTCATTTTACCGGTAACGAGCTATAGTTACTACTTAAAATCTTTTGGCCGGAAGTACATAGTGTTCTATTTGTCTCTAATTCCGGTCAGATGATTTTCGAAATAAGTATAGCCAAAATTGAAGATTAATTTGAGAAGATGTAGGTCATTAAGGGGTATGGAAAGGTACGATATCGAGCGGACTACTGGAATACTCAATTGTCAACAAATTCAGAAGTACTCATAAAAATTATGATACTTTTTTTTTGGCGAGTAGATATTTTATCAGCAGACGTTTATTTATATAGCACTATCTGGCAGTATACTTGACTTTCGAGTAAAAAAAATGTTTTTTAATATGGGCTTGAATCCACAAAAAACTACAAAAATGGAATACTGTAACACGTACTATGCCTCTTGGGGACACTACCCCTAATTTTTACTGATTGGCGAGGATTATTTTATTCAAGTTTAAGAGAAATCATCGTAAAATCGCCATCCAGTTTTACTTTGTTGACAGTAAAAAAAAAAACTACAGCTTTAACTGTGTGTTTAATACAGTTATTTTTTATGTAATAATTTAGTCTAAGAGAACAGGACGAACAGACACGAAAAAAGATGAGTGAACTGTAGAAAAGAATCCCTAGCGGAGACAACAGGCGTAAATGATTTAACCCATATTCCGTAAATTATCACCCCTTCTATGAAGACACATTGTTTACCAAGCAACAAAGGGAAATATACACATTACAGTTAAAGGAGACTGTTTTACATCTGTTTTTAATAGTTTTGTCAAAAATACAGTAGGCAGGAATCACGACAATGCAGAATTAAACTGCACGCATTCAGACAACCTAACATTCTTTTTACTTTAGCAACCGTAACCTCGGCCTTACGTATTTGGATGTCTGTATTTATTTTTGCGGATAATTGATTTTAGTACTAGCATTACTATTTTGTGCAATCAGGGGCAAAGACAGTCGGCATATTTCGGTAACAAATTATAGTTGTGCCATTTACATTGCTTAAATATGCCGTAGTTAAAAATTATACTCCTGTAAGTTAGTTAATTTTCAGCGTGCCCGTTTTGTCAGGCCAGCCGGGAAGTTTTCAGTTTTTCGAAATTTTCAAAATGTTGCGGAAGTGGAGGAAGAAGGGACAGTCTGCTTTTTTTACTTAGATCGCCTGCTGTATGTAGTACGTAGTGGTTTGATTGCGGAACACACAAAGCTCGTGTTTAGTCTTATCTGCCTGCAAGATAAGACGGAATCTCTCGCTAGAAGTTGCGTTATGGTATGTTCATTCTCACACTTCTAGCATTAGGTCCATTCGCTGTTGTTCCTCGGTGATGTGTGTGTATTAGGTGGTTCGTTTGTTAGTGAAATTCCGTTACTGCGTATTCAGTATTAACAATGATTGCCTTCTTGTACAATTGGCATTGGATTACCACGTATACTTTGACGTAATTTCTGATTTTAAGTACAACAAACTTGAATATCTCAAACGGAATAGAGTTCTTTGTAGCCGATGTGTTTCGGAAACGTTTTACAACTCGCTTATGTAAAATGTATGCAGGGCTTTTAAATTACTGAGTTTACCTGGAACCACCTAAACACAATTCAAATACTGAAGGCGGTTGCGCCGTCAGCCGCTCAAGCCAAAGACGTTATAAAAGAACTAGACTGTTACGCTGCTCTTTTGTTACATGCCCAAATTGAACGCTGGTGTATTGATTGCAGCCGAAGATAGGAAATTGTATACAGTCATTTGGGGGTAATTGTACCACCAGCCTAGTTGAATTCCAAACCAAGTATCTAATATTTTAACAGTACTGTTATCTTCTAGATGAACATATTTGTTAATCTTTATGTTTGCACAGCCACAAAGTGATTATACAAAAGAAAATGCTTGGTACAGTGTTACTCTAAAATTGCACAAGTTACCCCAAATGACTGTACTTAGCAGAGATGGGGGAAACCATTTTTCCCAACAAAAAAATTGGTATAGGCTGTTCAGAATAAACTGAGCACTGCTTACAGTTTTCTGTGATCCACTGTGTCTCTATATTTACTAGTTTAGATACGAAACATCCACGTTGCTCAAAACTAGTGTAAACATTTCATAACTCTCAAAACTATACTTCTTTAGCTCCAATAAATACAATTTATTGATGATTATAGGTATTGGGAGGTTCTCACTTTAAAGTGAACAGTCTATATAGGGCACCTCATGTTACGGGCTGCAATATGGCGCAGTTCAATTTGGTCACACACAGAAGTAAGCCGCCAGCATTGGTATTTCACCCTTGGCTCAAGCTCATTTGATTTTTGCTCTCCAAAACCTTTATTTTGCAAACGGCAGGTGGCATTCTTCTCAGCGTCGCAGTTTTTTGAGACTACATATTTGAGTAAAAAATTACAATAATGACTTGGTTTTTGTTGGATTTACGTAACAAATTGTGGTTTAAATTGCCTTCTCATGAATTCCATACAGCAATGAATACTTCAGATTCATGGAAAAAAATGTCATTGGCTAAACATTACAGTAAGAATTCGATTGTGCATTAATTTGGCGCAAGGCTTTTTTGTGTTTACTTTATAAATTATGAAAAAACCCTTATAATTAAGTTATTTTTTAAGATTGTCGTTGTTTAAAACGTATTATGGCACACTGTTACTGATGTACGTTATAGTTTTCTTAGAATGCAGGTTGCAGAACAATATTCATTTCGTGGTCACAGATGAACTATGTTACATCCAGCTGTTACCGCTGGTATATGGTTCAGAGAAAAGTGGTACTAAGCGATAATTATTGTACGATCTGGCAACACTGCTAGGACCGGACAACTCGTGAGTCAGCGCGCGAGGGTGCTCCAAGGCTGTGACGTTTTCCTAGGGCTGTCCAGTACTGCCGCGCCGTGTTTCGCTCGGCTTACGTGGCTGTCCGTCATGCTCCACGCCGTTTGATTTAAGGGGGGAGGGGTGCTTAGTTTTTTAATACAAATTGCGGCGTGTCATCGCCCCCTGGCTGACTGCACCGCCAACCCAGTTTTTTTTTGTGGTAGGACAAGCTTTTACGTAGACAGCACCCATTTTATGACTTCCAACTAATAATATTGCCTTACTTTACCTAACTGTAAACGTAATTATGAAGAATTTTTTAAATTAAATTAAATATTGTTTATTTAAGCCCCTAGTTGATATTTTAATGTTCAAATTTAACTAATTAAAATTCCTTTTTATAAATGCACGTATAATTATACACGCGTACGCACAGTTATAAATACCAGTAGTTTCAGAAATCAAAGAATGTTGTTTCGATCATTTCGTACAGTAGTCTGCCTTGGAAGAGAATCGCAAAACTCCAGCCAACTGAATGAGAAGACTAAACGTGAAATTATTAAGGGGCCTGAGTAGATATACGTTAAACGCTCAAACGGGATGTTTGTATTATAGCACAAGGTAAATATAATTCGCGTTGTAATCGCAAATTTTACAACTTTTTCTTTTCAGAATAAAAAAAGTTTATAAATAAAATAATGTACGCATAATAACCAAACAAATACTGTATGCACAGGCTGTAGCCTTGCGTGTAATACATTAAAAGCGGTGTAATGTACATGTTGTTTTTTGAAGTCACTATACAGTATGTATACAAAAAAAACTAGGGCATGTAAGCAAGAAATGCTACAGAAACAGAGATATTTCGTGGTCACATATTTACGTATATTGGTTTTTCGTTCTCTTTTGCATGCGAAACGTCCTTGTTACTTGTCCCATCCTCCAACTCGAGATAAACAGAATGACGTCAAATCTTACATAAATATTCTTTCCTTCCATTTTTAGAGGCAGTGTGTGAATAATTTTGCAATGCTAATGTGTAGAAGTGACTGCATCTTAGATTAGGGCTGTGTATTCTTAGTAATAGGATTAATAGGGTGTTATACAAGCTGAATACACTAGCAACAGAAGTCGAATTAATTTGGAAGACAAAATGGGCGACCTTATGGGACATATTCTGACCAGCTGTAGGAGCAGGCAATTTTACTGGAGTGATGAATTTTCGAAACTATGTGCGACGCCGAATTTGGGAAGAATTTGCATTACGGGATTGAGTCGCCTCGGCAAAATATGCACTTAAAAAATATTTGTAGTATTAGATGTTCTAATATTTTCCTATTTTTTAAAATACGTGATATATGTATGTATGTTTCAGAATTCGGAAAAGCTACGCCTGCTTACATCGATAAAAGTATTTGGACGTTTACTGGAAAGGTGAATTATTTGCGCGTCTTCCCGCGTGGGGCATTCGTTGGCCAGAAGTCTCAATTTTTCTGTCTGAGCAATGTGTTAGTAGTTGCAGAATACGATCCATTGTCCCCGGCGCCTAGTAGTCGGCAGAGAAGCAAGAGTTGGTTGGGGATGTTTGGAGTCGTTTTTGCTGAGCGTGAAGAACGAGTTAGGTTTCAACCTCCCATTGTCCACTCTTTCGAAACTCTGTCTCCAAGCTGAATTCATTAAATAGTTTTTCCTTTGGTACAATTTTTTTTCTCCATTTTTTTGTGTGGAGTTTGTGAAGTTTGGGGGGGGGGGGATAGGCTCTGTAGTGTGTGTCTGTGTGGTAGATAAAATAAACGCTTAAAACTAAAATTGAAATATACATGTTTTTCAAAAGTCCACATGGAAAAAGTAAAGCAATCCTAGATACCGTAATGATATTAATCAACTTTATGAGCAAACATTGATCTGTGATGCATTTAAGAGGCCTCCCTAGATTGGCTGCGTTTGTGTGCGGCGTTAACCAACATATGCAATGTATTATCGCGTTTTCCGCGCAAGCCACTCAGCTGGCGTGCAGTGCTTTAAATGTTATTTGGGCGAAAGATGGGTGTAAAATTGCTGATAGAAAAATTTAAGCAGTGCTCACTTGACCGTGACCAGCCTGTACTGTTACCCTTTTTCCTATGGGACTTAAAGCGGCGACAACATTATTTTATTTATTGGCAACGTACTTCCAAGTGTGTTTTTGGAATCCGATTAATTTTCCATGGACGGCAGTCTGAAAAAGCCATTTTTGGCCGTTTTGAGAGGCCAGAAAATAATGTTTCTAATAAACGTCTCGAATTTTTAAAACTATAGCAACATAATTTGAAGTGTGTGTTCTTTTCGTAGATATACGTGTATATATGTATACATGTAATATATATATATATATATATATATATATATATATATATATAATGTGGGTTAAATAGTTTAGTCAAAAAAATAAGTCGTAACTAGTTGCAACGCATTTTAAGGGTCGCCGCAATTAAATGTGCGTGATTTCGGCGTCCGAGATTGTTCTTCAGAATTACGTTTCTTGAGTGGAATTCTTGCTCAGAAAGTTGGCGTAACTATTGTCTAGGATTGATGTGTTTTGATTTTTGCAAATTGGTTTCAAGAGCCCTACAATTTTAAACTGATGCCGAATTATGTACCATGCCATCTGAAATTCCGTAGGTATAGTTAAATGAAATTGAGGCGCATTCAGAATATGTCTTAACTTTTTATTTGATTGTGTCTGCGTTGGAAGTGAGTCACCATCTTGAAATTTTGTATCTTGTCATAACTTTCCTTCTGGAGATTTTTTGAAACTGTAACTTAACTCCGGAATAGAATGCATACTGATAGATAGGGCCCGGTAGTTATCGCGTCAAGATTTTTGCAGCACTTTGTTCCAATGCCTTACGTGCGCACCTGCATCTCTGCTAAGTGGTCAGTGATTGGATGCCGTAACACCCATCGTGTGGAGGTTAAACCCGCAAATCACAGACGTGATGTGTCGCAGTTATCAGTGTACTGATTGGCACAGAAAAAATGAATAACGACGCTGCACAAAAACGCTCTTGTCAATAGCCATGAAGTTGAGCTGCAGGTGTGCACGTAAGACACTGAAACAGAGTGGGGCAAAAATCTTTTCAAAAAAAATTACCGGTGTCTACTGATAGAATTTTAGACACCGTAAATATATTTTTGTCGTTACTGTTACACATCGAATTGCAGTTAGAAAATTCTTATTTCTTTCTTAATTGCAATTTGACCTGTAACTACGGTAACAGAAAATAAATATTTATGGTGTCTAAAATTCTATCAGCGTGTATTTTATTCTGCAGTTGAGTTAAAGTTCCGTGAATTTAGCCAGAAGAAAAGTTATGAATCAAAATACAAAAATTAAACATGAAGACTGTCATTCACTCTTTACTGTTGTTCTTGGACACTCAACAGATTTTATCATCGAAAGGGAATACTTGTTATTTAAAATTTTAACAACTGCACTACATTCTCCACAGGCAAGAGCCTGCTTGCAGTGCATGTTACTGATAACGCTCCAAAGTGATAAGATAAGCGTAGCAGCCTTCGTTTCGCGTCAGCTGTAGCTCGATAGAATGAACCGTCCACGCGACAGACATGTTCGGATGATGTAAAATTATGTTGTAGCATTTTTCGAGACCAGCTGCCAGGATTATTCTTTAAATGAAGCAGGTTGTCAATTTTAAATACGTAGGTATACATGCAGACTTTGATTACGCAACACAGTGTGCATGGTGACGGTGTTGTGATCCTTTATTCTCTGTGCTTGTGCTATCATTAATTTTTAAGCATGGGCGGTAGCAGATATCTTAAAACTGTCTCCAGTTTTTACTGAAAATAGTTCTTACAATGCAACCTCACTTTTTCTCTAGATGAAAGGCAGTATGGTCTTGGCAATTATTGCCGACAATCGAAAACTTCGGTAATTGAATAATCAGTTAAAACCATAGCGGTTTTTGTTTTCAGCGAATTATAGTCAACATAAGAGCTGTTATCAGTTGAAGTGTAAAATTTTATTTGAGATAGCGTAATTTTAGGCTTTGAAAATAATTATCGCAAGAGAAGCGGAAATAAGTTTATCGTGGCCTTAAAACGACTTCCGTCCGCTTCCAAAGAGGATCACGGGAAGGCGTGGGGAAGTTCGGAGCATCTGCGTGGTTAGTCTTGGGGGAGGGGCACGGACCAGTTCTTTGTTTAAGGGTACACACGTGTGCCGCAGCTGCTTTGGCATGGATGGTAGTACGAAACCCTATGTTTGTTCAAATATATATAATTATCTCGCTGTATTGAAACTTATTGGTACTATCGTATTCGGTGTTTGGTGTGGCACTCGTTGAGGTCTGCCCGGAACTACACATGTGCAATAATTATACTTGTAAATACGACCTATTTGTGATCAAACTTCCACATCAGTAATCCTAGTGCCTGCCATATCGCATTACAATCAATACAATTTATGTAGTTCATGTTGATATAAATTGTTGTAATTTGTGTACGAGAGACTGTAATTTAGTTTTTAAACACGTTTACGTAAATACGAAATAATTTCATCTAAATACATTATTTGAATTAACTGTCAACGCATGCATATGGTTCCAATATTTTCTATTGGCCAGCTGATGCAAGTGTGGCCGAGTACTTTCACGTGTGGTTTCTTGGTTGTGCTTTGCATGTTTTTCATATCGTGAGAAAGACAATACAATGATTTTTCTAGTGGCCTGTTTTATGTTCTGTATGCGGGAGCGTTTACATGGCGGTAATTTGTTGACGTTGTGTACATAGTTTTAATAGCTTCTAAACACGATTGTTGAGCGTAACCATTGGATAGCTGTATCGTAAAGTTCTTTATCAATCGCGTTTTGTTAACTGTACTCTGCGTCGTGACTGTGATAACATAGTACAATTTTCGCTCGTAACATTTTGCGATCTGGAATAAACGTCTCGTCGACTGTGAGATCGTTAGAGACTGAACCAAGGACTCAGGACTCGGACAATGGCCTGAATAAGGTACCTTAAATGCAGTCACCTTGAGTGATTTAGGTAAACTGATTAGTATGCCTGGGCCGGAAATCGAACCCTGGTACTCCCGACTAAAAGTTCGTTGTTTTGAAATGTTTCTGTTAGCATATTTACAAATATAATTCACGCTAAATAAAAAGTTCCATAAAAAAAAGCTACAGAAGCTCGCTGCAAAACACTCAAGCTCTTAAGTTGCTGTGGACTCTACTGGACCTTCTAATTGGCTGTTGTTAATTTTCGTTAATTCGTCTCTGCGCATCCGTTCTGCGCAGGTTTACTTTCCCATATTTTCGTCGACCCTAGTGACATTAAATTCAGTTTAGTTTAGAAAAAGCTTTGTTCTAATCCAGAGGTCTTGTTATGTTAGAAAAGCAATAGATAAAAATTCTGTTAACTCAATTGCGCATGCTCAAAACGATGCGCGCGCCGTTCAAACCAGCTGACAGCATGATACTCATCTATTACTTTCATACTCTTTGGAGAGCCTACAACCTTTCGATATTTTAGTCAACTCGACGTCTTTGGGAGTGTCCGGAGCTGTACTCGGTAGGCTGTGGTTAGCACCTACCCTGTGCTGAGGGCGTGCGCCATGGAAGGCACTAGACGCCGGCGTATCGCATGGAAGTGGGGCAGGGCAGGCGAGTGCCGCCTGTCGCAGTGGAAAGTGGTATAGGAAGCGGTTAGCCTCACGGAGAGTGAGGGGGCGGCAGTCTGAAGTAGTGGGGGGAGGCTCGCCTTCCCACCACAACCACAAGAAGTAGTAGTCGCCGCTGCAGTGGGGCTCGCGGTGCGGCCGTGCGCGCCGCCGCTCGCCTTCCACGTCGCCGTCATGTGGGTGGACAACGTGCTGGGCCGCCCAGTGCCGCCCCCCGCCGCCTCCGTCAAGCCGTCTCCACCGCCCCCGCCGTGGCTCAGGGTGAGTCGTCCCTCTACCACCCTCCTCTATGGACGGCGAGTCACCTGCTCACAGTTTATTCTACGAACCAGTCGAAGTTTTTTGACAGCTTGTGTCGTTGAAATTTTTGATTGTGGATCCGTCCATCGGCTGACTTAATTAAATCTACAAGTGAACGTTAAACGATGCTGATTACACTGAAAACTTTGGCAATTGACTAGCGCGTAAATTAAGGCTCGTATTACACGAAATGTAATTCAGCGCAGGTATTAAGAATCGTAGTAGCATGTATTAACTTTGTTGTATTTTCCTAACCTAGCAAAATAGTTGTTAGTTTCAGTGCACATAGTGTTTTAGCATACGACAGAGAAATACCTGCGCAGGAAGCTATGTTATAGTAAGAGTCGTCCTTTAGGTGCTAATAATCAAATTGTTGATACGCGTGACCACGAAGAACTATTTCGCCAGAACTGTCAATATAAGTGCATTCTTCCTTCTGAGTAGTGTGTGCCGACTCGGCTTACATGCGGCAATGAGTGCAACGTGACCTTGGGAAGTTGGAAGTTCTGTCTGTATGATTGTTCAATTCTCCGACATTGGTCAGCTCCTTCCTAGTATTGCAGTATCTTACCGCACGGCAGCATTGCAGTTTCCTGTTGCGACATCGCAACACTTGTTGCATCTCAGCGTTGAAAGGTGGTCGTGCATGATGCTTCCCTGAGCTGAAGTTACGGCGTGCTCCCTGTTTCTGCCATTTTCGCGATAATTATTTTTGAACCTAAATGAGAGCATATATAACAAATATGTTTTATCAGTTTTGTTTATAATACTTTCTCAATATTGACAATTTTTTGTCTAGTCATTAAAGACTACAGTTTTAAAGACGGTTAGGGATCAAGTGAGCACTAAAAATAGCCCTGTAAAATTTCTATTTTCAGCTAATTCGTATATTTCCTCGCGTACCGTAAAACGAGATGAATAGGATCATAAGATTTATAACGAAATTATTAGTAAAATATTTGGTTTAAACACTTTTTCCCTTGGTAAACAAATTAACGCTGTTGACTGATAGTTGGATTGGAACGTAACTTTAAAAAAGAAACGTTATTGGCGAGAAATTTGTTTAAAATTGTAATCCTATTCACCCCACGGTGATCCTTTTCACTTCGTCTTACGGTAACTGCTAACGAAGGGAAATGTACCACTTAACTTTGTTTGCGCATGTAAGATATTTTCAACTGTTATAGTTTGATAAATAAAAGTTAACTATGCAAAATTAAGTTATTTCGATTTCAGTTGATTTTATTTTAGTATTGTATTTAAGTAAGAAAATACACGGAACTATTTTCGGCAAATCGCTGTCAATTATACAAGCAATAAGGTAACTATAGTTGATGTCGAGTTATATTCAGTAATGGCTAGTGATTTTTTTTCTAAGATTAAACTTCGAGTGCTCACTTTATCCCGAACGACCTTAGCTAATTATGTAATTTAAGTAGCACGGTAGATAAATAAAGGCTTAAAGCGTCAATTTAACATTACATAATTTTGGAAGTCGGTATTGAAATAATATGAAACAACAATCCTGGATAAAGTTTCCTTTAAGAGTAATTTTTTCAAAGAATGACATTTTCCTTGAGCGTCATTTCTTCCGCCGCAATTAATTGTTCGAAGTTTAGGCGTCAGTAATTGCGCTCCAGAAATACGTCGTTCGGGAAAAATTTTTACTCAGAAAGTCTCTAAGATCGCTACTATTTTATTTTTGTGTACTTGCTTTGACTAACCTTCAGTTTCAAATAAATGCAATTAGCACCGGTTTATGTACCACGCTCCCTTGAGAAAATTTGTGTTGACTTATTAGTTGAAACGGTAAAATTTCTTGTTTTGAAAAAAAAAAAAAAAATCTGTCGCGGCATAAACCATTTTAAAGAGAAAACTATCGGAACAAATTTGTGATAATGTGCTCTCTGTTAAGCCTAAAATAATTATCGCAAATAACGGTCGAAACTAGGTTGCTACTTCGTGAGTAGCTTTGCAGGGGAGGCCTACCCGTGACCTCTGCCGTGCTTATACGTGAAGACTCCTCAATAAGTTGAAGAGGGGAATGGAGAATTTCGTATCAAAGAAGCCCGAGGTATTGCTGTGGCATCTTAGGTGAACCGCGAAAATCGACTAGTCGAGTCACGTACTAGCAGACACACGAAGACGTTGGTCTTTGCGCCTTCTTTCAGCTTCTTCGTAGCTGTTGTTACAGTGCATATTGTGCTTACTACGTGTAAGTACGTGTTCTAGACCAGGCAGTGCAAGTGCAGAGCGAGTTATACGGGTCCTCTATGGCATTACGTATTTAATTCCAATGCAACGCAGGTGCAAATTTTTCGTTGCACCCATAAAAGGCTATATTTAATCGGCCCCACAGCGACAAATAGTGCTTATTGAGCCTATTGTTATGGATATCTGTATAAGCCAATGAGAACTGAGACAGTTAATGGAATGAAATTTTCGCCAGTGTGTTCATTGTTGACTGCCAAGGGATTATTTTCACATACGAAAGACTAATAAAGTTTAACTATGTCTGGCCAGTTTAGTAAGGTCATACCGTGGTCTGATTTTCGAAGGCATCGAATTCCAAAGCCATTTTTGGGACTTCCACTCTACCGCTACCCGCTCTACTCATCGGTAATGGGCAGTAGTTCGTTAGTTTAAAAAAATAAATTGAGAGGGAGGAGGTGAATTATAGCCTACCTGTATGCGTTGTTCAGCTGCTGAATACACTGTAGACTTCTATCTCGATCGCTGTACATGTAGGGTAGCTATAGGACAACAGTCCCGTAACAAGTGGGCCTGTGCAAGATACCGTGCTAGGATTAGCATGTTGTGCTGACATGATATTCTCATCTTTGTATGTAAAATAGTGAGGTTTATCGTAATTCGGCAATATGAAATTAGCATGTAATGAAACCTGCTAGATTTACCTAAAGGAATGACCATATCACATGCTATTGCTTAAATTTACAAAATACGAAATGCATAAATTAGTATTAAAGAGTCCGAACCTGGCGTTAGCCGACGACATACGAATCGAAACATACCAGGGCTGGATCTCATAACAAAACTAAATATAAACAACCAGTTTCAAGGAGGGAGGTGTAGGGTTGGGAGGGGGGTAAGGGGGATATGTCACAAGTTGAGTTGGGCTATAGAAGTTCTATAATTTTGGCCTTTTCCCACAAGCGTTAACTTCCAGAATTGTGTGGGTGATTTTCGCGTTTTTTAATGGTGATTTTCGAACAATCTGTGTAGTGCCCATCAGTCTATTAAGAGTGTAGCTTGGTAAGACAAGTTGAATTATGCAGTTGTCGGAACGAAATGCTTAGAACAGTAGCCACTTACGTCACTACTTGAAAAACATCCGTTATTACGACTAGAACTGTGAAATCACGGCGTCTGATGAAATGCAGAGGATTCATTTTACAGCGCCAGGAAACTCTGCTTCGTAAAGTGAAGTTTTTAAAGCGGGAAGCAAATATGTAACACTGTACCTCGGTTACACCACACGCAAAACATTTCTAGGTGATCATATTTAAACACGTTCATCAGTCTTTGGTTTTCGAAGTGCACTTGTTGACATGGTTCACCTAAAACAAAATATAGCTTGTTATATTAATCTTTACAGTTTTAGTATTGGTTCACATTCGCGAAGAATTTAAATATTGCAGATTTAGTGTATTAGTGAAATTGTCTTGAATACAAAGAGCAGAGCAACATCTGACCCCTATGTAGCCGTATACGTATACGAATGCGAATCTATCGTCAGGACGGTCAAAGTTTCATTACATTGAGGTAAGTCAAACTAGTAAACATTACCTTTCCAAGGGTTATTTAAAAATTGATTATTGTTCTTATTTTAATTGAATAGTTCATTGATGTAGTTGATACAGCTGTATAGTCGATTATTAAAATTCTAACATTTTAATTTTAGTTCGAAGGAAACAAAATTTTTTAATGGCGGTTTTACCACTTTAGTTAGCTCTAAACATCAGATGCTACGAAGTTTAAAGGGCATCAAATTTTCTCTTGAGACCAAAGTTAAATTGTTCAAGCTATACCGCTCGCTCGATGCACTTCGCGAAACTTAAACTGCAAGCGTGTGTATCAAAGACCAAGAAATCTTCACTTTCTTGTTATCGCACACAAACTCAACTTTTCGAGACTGAGTAGTACCGAAACTGAAGTTCTCGCTGACTGTGTAACAATGCTGACAGCTGACATTGCTTCTGGGCGCCAGAGATACAATACACTCGTGTCATTGTCGCTTACGATGCACGCTATTGTCGCCTCCTTGCGTACCAAGGAAGGGCTTCAGTTACAGTTAAGTAGACTCTCTACCCGCGTTTGCAATTGCAAATTGTAATTATTCCTCATTTGACGGAACTTCTTAACGCGCGTTATTACATTTGTATATCTAAGAAAAGAACACAGCTTCAAGTTAAGAAAATGCGATGCGGTTGTTAGCCTCTCAAAATTGCTTTTTAATTCTGCCGTATGTGGAAAAATACCAATCTGATAGACATATACAAATATGACGTTAAACTGTACTTCCGACATGAAATGACATGGTCACTGCTTAGTCCCATAAGAAGAAAAAATAATTAAGCCCTGCACGCCAGTTGAGTGGCTTACGTGTAGGAGTGAACACACACACACACACACACACACACTCTCTCTCTCTCTCTCTCTCTCTCTTTCTCTCACACATACAGTCGTATCAAGATAGCCAATGCAAACGCACATTGTCTATTCTTTATCGTAAGCGGCATGTTTACTACGGCGTCTCATCGAAGATGTTTTTTTTGTGAAGCAATTTGTTGGGGAAATAATTTTCATGTCGGCAATTGATAGATGCGTTGTTAACAGGGTTTCTTACTACATGCAACTCGTATTAGCACCAGTGATTTACCCCCCCCCCCCTTTTCTCGACCCCTCCAAAATGTGTGATTTGCATAAAGAAAATTACGAAGCGGAAGTTAAAGACCAACTAAATGTCGAGTAGGTGAAAACTGTCAAAGGGTTGCGTGATAACGATTTTGAGCAATTTCTCAATAATCATATTACACAAAAATGTAATGAGCGAGCTGTGTCTCCGCCCGTAAATTTGGCGAAGTTCGATTAACCCGTATCGTTCAGCGAGGAAACACACGAAGGTCGGCTAAGGTTGTTCACGTGGCAAAAATTCAAAATTTTATATTTGCTTGGCATAGTGTTAGTTTTATAGACGTTACTTGTGACGTACATTTTCGACTTATAGTAATTTTTTAGCTCTCATAGTTTTCCCATGGCGGCACGTCATAGTCAGAATTTGCAAGTTACACGAACATAGGTTTAACAAAAACCATGTAACTTACGCGAATGAAATAATTTACACTGGAATTACATATAATGGGCACTATGCTAAAAGATTTAAAAACCGAAAACAGTCATTTGGTCTTTTTTAAAAATTGCCACAAATGAGGTAAATTTTCGTCATTTTCGGATTTTTTAAAAAAGTACAAAGGAATTCCATTCTATATTGACTTTCAAAAAATGTACACATCTCAATTGTAGAACTCAGCGCTTATTTATCTACCACGCCCTCTTAAAGGAAACAAGGGGAATATCACTAAAATAAAAGCATATATATTCCCCCATGCGAAAGTGAAGTCTAATTCGGAATTTCCTTTCTACTCTATTTAACTCACTTTAGTGAATGATTTGTTATTTTACGTTTTTACATACAATGCGAACGTTGCTATTATTGATGATATTTCCATTTACCGGCGCGATATTTCAGATACGACGACTTCCGAATCATTAACAAGGTATTGATGTTGGGATAATGCACTATTAATTAGTACACACGCCATGTGTACTTCAGCAAAATTCAAATAGAAAATATTAATTTAATATTGCATGCTATTTCACGGGAATAAGTGTACATGCGTTGACTACTTAACGACCCAAGCACTTAACGGAGTTGTGGCGATATTTTCAGTGTGATTACGTACACAATTAAAAGGCTTGGCTAATGGATTGCTCGAGTAATGTTTGTGGCGGCAACATGAAGGGATGTTGAAAACTCCATAGGAAGGCTAAACAGCTAGACATAAGCTGTCTATGAATATCTGGCACGTAGCACATTAACTGTCCGCGTCAGAGCCTTTAAGTTAGGGATTTAAATATTTTCCCTGTACGTTACGTTACGTATTGCAAATACTGAGACTGTACGTTGTTTCTAGTAATAGAAAAAGAGGAAAGACACCTTAACAATACAGTGTAACTTCATTAGTGTCTATATTGCAGGGCAATGCTATACATACACAGCGATGGTTAGTTTTTATGTTCCGTCCTCTCCCTAACTAATTATATCGGAACGTATGCTGGTATGAGTTGTTGCCTGTTTTAAGAATTTGTTGGTATTATTACAACAAAAAACCGAAATAAAAAAGTTATAAACGTGTTTAAATCAGACGAAATGTATATTCTATGTAGAAAAAAAACAACTGCATATATATTTTCTTCGTGTTAACAAACTAGGATCACGCAACTACTTCAATCTTCGTTTTTATTTATTTACTATTTTTCCAATGCTTTGTATTCTCACGGTTTTAACCTTTGTTTTGTTCATGTTGTTCCAGACTTTTTATTTATTTTGTCCCGAAAACCTTAAAATATATTATTTTATTCTTGATAATGTTTCTGTAGGTTATTTCCGATTCTTTGAAATTGCTCCGTTCTAATTTATTCCATATTTTTATAATCCATGCTACTGCCAATTTTTTCGTCGAAAAATACATGAATATTGGTTTCATTAAGCGTAATTCAGTATATGTATTGATGTTCCAGCTGTAACGGACAATTGTAGTTCAGTAATTTTACAGGGAATTTACTGTGGAAATGTCTATTTTTATATTTAATGTCTGTGAATTAAAAAAACGCAGCGTAAGTCGCTGAATTGCTGTATCGATTTTGCGTACATTTCCTCGAGAGGAAATTAAGAAAATATAATGCTTGTGTCCTGGTTATGTTTGCCGCCGTTTTGAATTTTGTGTAATTTGGACCCAATGATAAAAATCGGGGCCTAAAGACGCGGGTGGAATTTTTCTACAAGTTAATGTAGATGCTTAAATGTCGATTATAACAAAATTTGTCTTACTTCTGGGGTGGAAATGAGACGTGTTTCTGGTAGTGCTCACATTACCATAAACTACCTTAAAGCACAGGGCTTAAATCTAGATCGTTGGCTTTCGTGGCAGGAGTCAAACATAATGGTTATTTCTTTGGCTTGGCGCTGTAAAAGATCAATGCCAGAGCATATATGTACCGACATTGACCTTTGTAGCACCAAGCAACATATTTATACTGTAGTTATTGTTAAACCGTACATAGCCAGAATTTACTGACAAATGTAACATTCGGAATGTATACTTTCTGTCTCAATATATTTGAAACGGCCGTTTTTCATAAATTAACGTTAAACATTATTTTGATGTTACACTACAGATAGTACAGTGCTTTTCGTGAGCTATTAACGAAGCCGTAAATTTATCATCTTTTCGGGATAGTCTTCGTTAGGTATAATAATACAAAAACGTTATTGTGGCTCGTGACGTTAAACTGGTCAATATTGACACTTATTACGACGGTGATAGGTAAAAAAAATTAATAACCGGTGCTCACTTTACTGCGAACCGCTGTTACGAGCATAAATTATATTGGAAACCAAACACAGAATACCATGGAAAAAAATTTGTCCGAAATATTTAATGGGTTCATGGGATAGACTAGACCAGGGACGACCAACCTTTTTTTGCTCGTGGGCCAAACACATGACCGCTACTGCATTTTGAATTACCCGCCATAAGCTGAAGCATTTGCAATATAATTCACCGTTATTTACACTGACAATAAAAATATTTAAATAGTAATGTCACATTTAGCAATGCCCTCTTTCTAATTAATGTGGAGAGAGAGTATTCAACTCGGAAAAATGTAGCCAGTGTGAAAGTTATTTATCGTGACCGGTGACGTGATTTGGTACAAACTTGGCCTTAAGGCCCTTTCACATGATCAAATTTTACTTAAATTTTCTGTCAAATTTATTGAATTCAATCTCTTGAAGTCATGTGACGCCTTGTTGACTTCATAACCGCGGCCATTTGTCTTCAAATTGATTGCTTGTCGTGAATTTCGTTAAAGGTTTTCGTTTCGAACATGGTTGAAATTTTCTTGAATCGAAGTATATTAGAATGGAGTAGACGTTTTTCTGATAGTATTAATTCAAATAATATATTAGTTGAGTTCTGTATACGAATTTAACCAAACAGATCATTATTTCTTTTAAATAATATATACAAAAGTAATGTAACATGTTGTAATAACTAAACCAAATATTTTTGAGTGGTGCAAAATTAGTAGATACCTGTAAAATACGTACATTATTTATTTCGTGCATAATTTGCTTACTAATCGTGTAATAACTTTTCAAGTGGTCCCTTCAATCTTTATTGAACAAAATTCATTGACCAGACACGCTATTCAGTGAATTGAATTCAAGAAATATTTGATCGTATGAACGGGCCTTTAGCTCAAAGAAGATTGGCTGCCCTGCCTATACCGCCGTCCTGTCATGGTCACCTGCGTATGTGTCAGTGATGATCGCACGAAGCTAGTCTTCTCTCAGCTAGGATGTCGTCACTCTGATGTCACCTCACCACACGACGGCGGCAGGTACCCCTGGCTGTGCGCCAGCGAGGCGGGGCACGACACGTGTACGGCGACGACGATGCCCTATTTCAGCGGGGCAGGTTATTTTTACCTCGTTATCGTCGTGGGATACGCTCCCGCCTCAACCTTGTATACTTCTTCCGTCTGGATCGCGCAGCCAGGGTGGCTACCCTGCGCTCCTCTCTCTCAACTCGGGGAGAATGTGCCCGTGATAGGTCGACTTGTAGACAACGCTGTGCCTATGGACCAGGGCCGAAGCAGGGGGGGGGGTAAGGGGCAGAATGCCCCGGGCCCCCAACCTGAGTGGGGCCTCGCCCCCTTGCGCTAATAGTAGCTAAATATTTTTTTCTAAAACTTTTATTCGCACGTTAGGGGTCCCCAAACGACTTCCTGCCCCAGAAACCTTGCTGCGGCTCTGCGCTGGACAGTGGCGTTTCATCAAGGCACTTAGTTTATCCTTCGTCCTTGGCATTCTGCCGTTGATCCAGACCAAGGTTAATTATACTACAGGTTAGAAAGAAAATATTTTCTTATTGGAGAGTTTGGTAAAGAGAAAATATCTACCGCTAATTTCGCTTCTATCGCTAAGGGACCAGAAGAATTCGTAACCGTAGTAAAATTAAATTTAGTTAAGCTTGGAAATGACAGAAGTTCTATAACTTAAAATTCAGGAAAGCTCTGTGGCTGGTCAGTTTGCACTCATTACCGATGCCAGCGCTCAAGCGGCAGAAATTTTCCCTGTGACAAACTTTTAACATTGATCTTTCTAACCTGTAGTAGGAGTAACCTTATCCAGACTCAACCTCACTATGCGGTTGTATCAACATTGGAGAAAAATACCGAACACAGCCTATGATAAACCATTATATCAGAATTTTAGCGCATTAGCGGTTCGTAGGTAGTGGAGATGCTAGCCCGTGTTTCTGATGTTGGCAATACTTTACTATTCGATTAACTACAGCGAGTGTCTCACCTGTAACGAACACTTTCACCCGGAAAACAAAAATGATCGAATTATGTAGATCATAATACTGGTACTAATGATAATTTTTATACAAGTATTGCCCAGTTTATGGAACGTTATCGACGAAACAGTCAATTATATATGTTTCAACATAAAATATACCGAACCCTACAGCTTACCCACTCTGTAAACAATCGATCGAACTTGACTGCTGCTTTTGAAAAAGAGGTTGTAGTTGGTAAATAGATTCTGTCACAGAGTTGATACAAAGATGTAATTAATGTAGAACAACTGTTATTTTTCTTTTCTGACTGCGAAAAAATGTACGTTTTACGAACCTTTTCTTACGTAGATAGGCTAAAACGTTTCCTCCTAAGTGCCACCGTACTGCTGTGAGCAGTGTAGAACATTTTAGTTAGTACAAGGTAGTACTATTGAGAGTTAGTGGACGGTAGTTTTCTCTTTACGTTTCAGGCACGGAAACGGGGAAGGCTATAAGTCGAACATAACACTTCCTTCGAACACCTCATCGCCTCTAGGCGCGAAGGACTAAACTAGCGTGCAGTGTTTTCGTAGAATTTTATTTTCAATGGTACTTCAAGCGATGACCCTGTTGTTTAATTTGTGGAAAATTTGTGGTAACTTCCAATGCAGATATGTTTTTATTACGACTACGATCGATAGTTTCTCAGCTACGGCAACGTGAAAAAGCCATTTTTAGCACTTTTAAGGAGCTTGGAAATCATGCTTTTAATAAGCGGACAGCATTTTTAAAATCTTAGGGACACAAGTTGAAGTGTCTTCTTTTCGTAGATAAACGCATTGAAAACATTTTCAATGGATACGCAAGAAAAAATACTTTCCGTACCTCGCTACAGCATGTCTCACGCGTCCTGTCCACTAACTCCTAATATGTGAAGAAATCCCAGTTCGTAAATTTTGAAGCTAACAGATTTCAGTTTACTTACAATTAATGCACTAGATAATTATTTGGTGTAAAATAAGCTATAGGCTAAGCTGTCCTTTATTAAGTGGCAGCTTGTGGCTATCCGCCTGTTTGTGTGCTATAAGTGTATGATGAGTGCCATGTATCAGTCGCTGGTTACTCCACGTATTTTTACTGCAAAACAATACCAATTAGTATGGCTAGATTACAAGGCAGCAAGCACATACTAAGGTATGCGTAAAATTACTTTTTTAATATTTCATAGCGGCATTAGCTGCCAAAATGAAAAGTGAATTGGTTTTCCTTGAGTATTGCAAAATCCTGTAATAACTGTTTTCTAGCTCAGTGGTAATGGGAAGAGGCCAGACAGTTGACACAGACCTTGGCTGTGTTCGATTTGGCTACCTGGCCCATACCAGGCTTCAAGCCCTTGAAAAGTGTGTCCTGGACGTGACGTCACACACATCGTTGTTTGAATTCATGGTGGAATCTCTTTAAGTGCAACTGGCGACATGACCTCAGCGACATAAAAAAACCTTTAAGCACCACCGAGGTTTTTGGGACAGCTCGACAAATGGCGGACGCGATGCGAATCCGAAATAGAAACTGTTGATTTTATTCGAGTCGGAGTTTGATTTTGAGACCAAATGTTGGCGAAACTGGTGAGTTGGTATTAAATCGCGTTTATTAGGTGATATTCGTTGGCTAATGTAAGTAAATCATAACTTTTTTAAAGCAAATGTGTAATCGTGTATTTATTTCTACATTTCGGAATGTACTGTAAACATCTGTGGCTGTCGTACTAGAGGTTAGTACGTAGTGGCAATTAACTATCTACAAGAAATGTTTTTTTTAATAAGTATTTGACGTGCGGCAACTAAACTGCTGTTCGTATTAACGAGAAATTTTACTGTCTCATCGCTTTTGTCGTGTCGCATTGTCGCGCCTGTGAGATTCTATCATCACAGGAAAGGCACAAAATGCGTCCTAAAATGTCTCCATCTATGGCTCTTCGCCGGTCTCTGATCCGAATTCACAACAAAAATTGCACACTACTCGAAGGGAACGAGTGATCCACGGACATGCTACACAGAAATCAAACACTGCGATAGTCACCGGCAATGATTACCTCTACTTCCACGTTATAGTTGTTAAAGTAGAGTAAATATATTTCGATGTTCATTTATGTAAGAATACCTTGGAGTTTGTTTGCTGCTACTGCTGGATTCCTCCCACTTTCGGCGCTGTTCCGAACCTCATCTGACCGTACAATTATAGTGGCACACGTCTTTCTGGCACGTGAACTATGGAGCAGTGTGTCTGGCACAGTTTTGAGAGGAACTGCCAACCGTGTTTCCAGATTTATTTTCTTGCCAAAAGAACACGTACTTTATTTTACAGGCGTCGAAGTATAAACCGTTTGCCAGACAACGTTGTCGATGTTTGGAGTAGAACACATTGTCATTTCGAGACTGATATTCAGTTTGTGTAACTCAATTTTAATAGTTTCCATCAAATATAAGTAATTGGACGGAGTTTAGCAGAGCAGATCCAATCCAATCTTATCAAGTAGATGGAAGAGTTTTCGAAATATATCCTTTAAAAAAAAAAAAAAAAAAAAAGTACTACATCACAATATTTGAAGAAAAATAAGATCCCAGAAATAGCAAGTTTGTTACAAGGTTTAGATACGTACAGTAAAAGACTAATTTGAATATGTCTTCCATTGAACTGTGAAACGGTTCTTTTTGGCTTAGGTCAGTCCTATTAGTTCTCTGCTCTGTTAATGGTTACCTTCTTCACGGCACTAGGATTCGGCCAAGTTCTTAGTGCTTAGATTATATCTTATGTCAGTTATGAACGTGAGCATTATAAACCCGTGTTAAAGTTCAGCGTGTGCAAAATATAGCTTTATTCCAATCTGATAACTTAAAATGTGCAAAAGTTTGTGCTGCGAGATATTTGTATGGCTCCGTTTTGATACATAGTACCGGCAATAGTGTTTCTACGAATGTAATCTCAATGAAGAAAGATTCACACTGGACTCGCGTTTGGGAGGATCATAGTTAGATTCGCGGTCCGACCATGTTGATTTCGAATTAAGGTTATGCTGGGATGGTTTGTAAATATGGTCTGCGGCCGATATTTCTCATTTTCCTGTCTATACCAGCCACTGGTTTTTTCACAAATTAATTCGTCGGTGAGACGTGAAGTTTCCACATAACTTACCATCCTTGGGAGGTTCCACGGACCCTTGCATGGTCTCCGGCTTGGATGATTGCGGAAGGTTAAGCTGATTGCTGGCAAATTTCACATGGAACATTTAAGTCTGTTATCTACTATAGCTTGATTGAAGGTTTGCTACAATGTGCAATTTTTAACTCGTCCTAATGAAGGCAATGCACTTGTAAATACATTCATTGTTTGTATTGCTTTCAGAAAATCGCGGTGAAAGATTTGTATACAATAAAACCATCGTGTGAAAATTACTACATCTATAGAAAACGCTTATTTTAAAGTACATTTTGTAACGTAAAATATATTCCCATTAAGTTTTTTTTAATAAAGAAATCACGGCTACAGTATTTAAGAACATCTGACTGTTAAAATGTTCTTGTATTTATTTGTCCATCACAAGTATCATGTGGCAGGTTATTTCGTAGAAACCGCTCTGTCTGCACAAAGTCTTGCCTAACAGGCCTTGTTGAAGTTTCCTACAGAACATTTACATAACATATCGCGACACGCGTCCTTGAGACCTGTTGTTGGTCGTCGGAAGCTTTCGTGGATCGTGTAGGCAATGAATCCGCCTGCTTACAGTTGCATTTGAATGCAGAGAAACGAACAAACCAAATGGTCACTCATGTTGAAAATTTCTTGTAACGTAATTGCTTGTGTAATGAGTACTGCAGTTTTCATTCCGCAGTTTCCGCGACAGTCAAAAACACGGTGGATTCGAGGTGTTAAGCACTGCTTAGGCGGTTTGTTTTTGTATACTTTCAACTTATTTCTTTTTTCGATGCGTCAGTTGGACACTTAAGAAAAAAAAATTCAACCCACACTTTAGTTATTATGAAATAAAATGTTATTGGCGTAGAAGAATTTTGACAACCTTATTAAAATGATACCATATTGATTAAAATATTGTGCAGATTTTTAAGTTACCCACAACACCAAATCACCTTGTGGGTATTCACACCACCGTATTGTTCTATCTTTGTCGATTTGTGGCGTGTTTTTTTCTCATAATACTGTCTAATCAGCCTATAAGGCGTGCATGCATTCAGTTTTCGGATTGGGAGTAGTAAAAACGTTCATTAACACAAAATACAAATAGCATGTAACATTTCAGGACATTTTGCTTCAAATGTTCTGTTAACCAGTTAATTTCAGTGCCGTAAACGCTTAACCTTCGTATCAGTAGCGCTCACAGTTTGCAGACACTTCGAAATTAATAATACACACGATGAACTGGGACCGGAGGTGACAAACCGAAATGAGACGAGGTGATAGGGTTTTCAGGCCCTTTAATAATGAGGGTGATATGAGGTGAAGAGACAACACAACATCCATGTCCAAGTCTGGATTCGAACTCGGGACCTCTCGCACCGTAGACAGACACCAAACAAAAATGAGAATAGGAATAATACCAGAGAAGTTGGTTGCGTCATACTTCGGAACAGACCAAGGTGGACGAGTACGTAAGACCAGCAATTGCATAATAAAGGCAGGAACAAAACTGACAGCAGGACGCTTTCAGAAAAGCTACGCGTGTTATACATTAATGGCTTGGCAGTATCGGGGATAATCCACCGGTTGGAATGAGTGGAAGACAATGTAGCACTTAACTGTGTTTACGTTCGAAAATGTATGGACTTATAATGTCTTGGTCTGTGATGGGTTGGTAGTAAAAGTTAGTTCTTTGTACAGAAAGAAGTTTAGGCGATTTTAAGAAAACTGCACGACCTTGTATCCTGTCGAGTTTGAAGTTCATAAGGTTCTACTAGGTGTGAAATTTTTTTACAGCTATTAACTTCATACACAAAACAATTTTTGCGTTTGAACATGCTTTTGTAGAATAACTGCCGTCCCCCTTTTTTAAATTCACCAGATATATACAGGGCGGATCTGCATTCGTCAGACCCGCGGGAGGTGATTCTTGAGTAAATAAAAAGTACGATATCCAGAAAGGACCACTGTATGTTAACAAAGAAATAAGTCTTTGGGAAAAATTTTTAAAATGCGAACTTAAAAGTATAAGAAAATAAATCAATTCAAAGGACAATATTCTTAACACCGCTTTGTTACTCTTCTAATTCATAGCAAATTCCATCAAAGATATTTCACTCTGATACAGTTAACTGGGGTGGCCACCGTTTAAGTGCATACAACTTTTGTAGTGTTGGGGAAACTTGAACATTTGATTATGGTTTATTGAGTGTGTTAAGGGGCCCGCCTCGTTGTCATAAAATCACACTGCAGCGTGTTTGTTCTTTTCGTAGAGAAACGGCGTGAACACAAGTGTATTAGTTTCGATGTAAAACTTTTTCTTCAAACAACTGCCCTTAAGTACTTTCAAGACAACACACGCATTATAAATCTTTTTTTAGGGCACGTCAAAATGGGTCAAAACGGGATTTTCAGTATGCTATAGCGGAAAATATACTAGCCGAATACATGTGAAACCACTTACGGGTAGTGCATTGGACTTTAGTGAAGTGTTTTCGTAAATAAAACAATAGGGTCGCCAAAGTCCCATAGGAAATTTGTTTTTTTCGCGATGACTGCACGTCTTAAGTGTAGAGGCGACGCACCGTTGTATGGCCCATACGACGTCGCCCTTAGCACCATACCTCACTCACACAAACACATGTGCCACGAGGCGGGCCCCTTAACGTACGGTACGCGTTGTTTGCAGTGGTAGTCCACCGTCGCCTGTGCGCTGAAAACATAAAGAACACACGTGTATGCAGTATTGCCTATGTTCCAGGCGATATGTGCTAACAGAATCCTTAAGTGGTTTTAAACGAAAACGACAGGCTAGACAAATAAAACTTGAGGATCATTTGTTACATAAATCATATTGTTCTATAAACCTAGATTTAATGTTCTAATTTCCTTACACTACAAAAGTTGCGTGCAAGTAGAGAGTGGACATCTCTCTTAATTTTGATAAGGGTGGAAGGTATTTCTCTGAATTGACTATGCTTAACAATATAACAGCAATGTTCAGAGTACTGTCCTTAAGTCATTATTTTCCCATGTTTTGGGAAAATACAATTTAAAAATTCGAACTTAAAAGCGTTCTCTCTATTTTGTGCTTATTTTTTACTCGGAAATCATCTCCCGCAGTTAGTCGGTCGAATTCAACCCCATCCTGTACTTTAAACTCGACAAAAAAATGTATTTAATAGTATTTCGTGGAAAATGGTGAAATATGTATTTGCGGTATGAACGTGACAAAACAGCTCAGTCCAAATGTAGCCTAATGCAAATGTCGTGCCGCTGTGTGGTGTTTCAATGATACACAGCTGGCGCCATGCAACTAGTAACAGCTGTATTGAGGTTAAAGTGAAACAGTAGTTGTGTAGTTGTCGCATACGTTACCTGTTACTTCGTATAGAAGTATTAAAAGTTAAGTTTGACGTAACTGGAAATAGGAGGCTGTATTGTAATTTATTTTATACTTTCACAAAACATTTCTTTGGTAAATAAATGTGAACATGGCGAAGGAAATTTTTCGACGAGGTATCGTAAATAAAACTTTATGTGCTAGCTCAAAAACTCGGTAGAATTTGTGTATTGTAAACACTGGATGTTGATTATTGATAAACCTTTCGACGTCATGCCTTATGGGATTAGTGCATGAAAAAAAAAAAAGTTAAAAACTGCTCATAGTGCCTTTTAAAGTGGATGCTGTGGTTATCAGTGTTGTTTCATGCGCTGAGTACGAAATGGTACCTGCAATCGCTTTCTTGTGAGGGATTTAATGAGTTCACGCACATTATTAGAACGCCCGCGTCAGGACGCATCTTTTGTCATTTCATTATCAACGAGGTAGATAGGGAAAATAAAATTTTACTTTGTCTTGATGTATGTATTATTTGTCCAGTTGGGAGTTGGTTGCATAGACTGAAACTATGTTTTGTATTAAAATTTTGGACAGCTGTCATCACCAGGGGCGTTGCCAGGATTTCTGTTCGGGTGGGGTGGGGGGTTCGAACTTGAGAATTTTCATAACACAATAATGGGACACAGATCATGAATGGGGTTCCGTGTTTCCTTTTCCCGGAAAAATTTCTGTTTCAATGTGCAAAATTATGCACTTCAAGCAGTTTTTGTACCTAAACTGTGAATATAACACTGCTAAGTTTATTTCCATTTCGGGGGTGGGGGTTTGGGTAGTATACCCCGATATCCCCCTTCTAACTACGTCCCTGGAAGTGGCAGTAGTCAGGTTCGAAATGGATACGTTGCCTCGTCTGTGACGGGGAGAAGTGAGGCGAAACTGTTCTGGCCCTATTGCGCAGCCGTCCGTGACGTCACGATCTGAAAGTGTGCGGACAAAGGGGCAGTTTTCAGAGTGTAACTGGTAGTAATTGTCATTGTTTTTGTGCTTAAACAAACGACAGACTGATGATTTTTTATTTGAATCGTTTGGGGAGTGAGTTTTATATATCGCAGATATTTCCCACACGGAAAGAATGAAAACTATAACTATACAACCACTTACTGGCATGCATAGATTTTGAAAATAAACTGCGTTTCTCAGTACCATGAAATGTACTGCCATAAAAGAAACGTGTATTATCGCGGTTGAATTGGTGGCCATTAGCCTTCACGACGAAATATTTACAGCGCGAAAATGCTTTTTCTGTAAACAGATGGACCTCGCCATGGAGGGGAACGTTTGTAACAGTGCAATCGCAGTGTCATAGCAGACGTCGAATATCCGTATGGCACGTTTAATGTAGAGGGTATAACCTACTAGGTTTCATATAACTGTAGGGGATTTTGATGTTTTAATCTTACGTCAAAATTCGGATAGGAAAAACTATATCTTGTCGACGATGGCCGAAGTTAGAGATTCAAAGCATCAGTAAAATAAATTATTGCATGTATTTAGGTATAACAAGTAACTAAGCGTAATATAAAGCTACATATTAATCTAATCGCATAGTGTCCAGGAACACACACAATAAGCACACCACGCTATTCCTGGGCTAGATTGAGGACGAAAATATTATACGATGAATTTTAATGTGCACAGTGTAGCAACATAGCACTGCAGTTAGTCCCCTCTTGCGCTCCACAGATATCTAAATCTTATTACTACTGTTCTGACATGCATATTATATGGGTACAAGTTCAGATCCCGGGCAGTCCACATGATTATACGTTTACCTGACGTAACAATCAAAGTATCTGGATGTGGCGCGCAAGAGGGGACTATCTCCGTGCGTGTTACTACATTGTGCACGTACAACGTTTCGCAGCACATGTTCGTCTCCAGTTTAGTCCAGGATTTGTGCGGTGTGCTTATTATGCGTTTAATTTATGGGCATGTACGGATCATGTATTCGAAAATCGTGGAAACGTGTTTTTAAATGATAAGAAGCTGTCTTTCAACTAGTGCTGTGAAGTGTGCAACTTTTCCGGTTCTCTGTTTTTAAAGAATTGAATATGACTTCTTACAAGTAAGGTATGCAATGTATAACAAGTTTCAATTCAAAACTATCATCATATGCGTACAATACCAACACCAGCCCCCGTGTTTTCGCATGTGGGAATCGTGCCTGACGATGCCGCTGGTCGAAATCTCCCGTTTCCCCCGCTCTTTCATTCGGACGTCTCTCCATACATCATGTCGCCCCTCTAGGGAATGGTAATATCCGCCCGTGTTACTGCGTGTTCCCAGTGTGTTTATTTACAATGCTACGTAAAAGTGAGGGGAATAATGCAGGTCAGTTTAAAGGAAATAAAGTAACTACGGCTTCATGTGTCTTGCTTCTCCGTGAACGTTCACGACGTAAACGCTGAGCGGCAGGTTTTGTAAACGGAGTCCTCCCCCCCTCCCCCCCCCCCCTCTACCCCTAAACCAGCGGCTGAAATGTCTGCGTCAGTCCCCAGCCTTGCAGTGAATGACTCATGGCTGGAGTGAAAGGGATTGCATGCGGCTGCTTGTTCCTTGACGGATGGCTGCACCTTCACTGCAGCGTGGAGAGTTTGTGTGCCCTTGTTCCGTCTTTGTAGCTCTGCGGCGATACGAGTGAATTAGTTCATACTGCCGGCTTTATGTTGGTTAAGGGCGCGGTTCACCGCAGTTTTTAACGTATTATTTTTATTTTTATATTCGAACCAAATATATTTTTTTCTTATTTTAGACATAAATTGTGATTAAATCTTACTCTTAGAAAATTTGTGTATCTCTCCTAGTTTTTGCGTAATGTGTAGTCAACATAAAATTTTGCACTGTACGGTTTTATGTACGCCACTAAAACCAACTGACGTACCAAATCGAAGAAATTCGCAGTGTAAGACAAAGTTGTAAGCTATGATTTGACATATTTAAACACACACAAAAAATTATTTTTGTATTTAGTTAAAATTCTGAATTTTGAAATAAATATTTAAAATTCCAATTTTTTAAAAAATAATTTTTTTAATGTGTGTCAACATTGTTGGCAACATTGCTATACACTGTGATTTTTTTTCCCATTTAGTATGTCAGTTGGTTTTAGTGGGGTACATAAAACCGTAAAGTGCCAATTTTGAGGTTTACGACTCATTACGCGAAAACTATGAAACACAATTTCCTAAGAGAAAGATTTAATAAGGAAAAAAAATGTCTGGTACAAATATAAAACAAAAACGTTAAACTGAGGTGAACCGCGTCCTTAAGGGCCTCGCCTACCACGCGCTTAAAATGCGTTGCAGCATGTTCGTAAATACGATTTTTTAAGAAACTATTCCACATATGCCCATTGTGTCTGTACGAAAAGAAAATACACTCCAAACGATGACTAAAGAGTCATTTCAAAGCATCACGACTATTAGAAAAATCATTTCGGAGCTCCTCAAAATGATTAAAACAGCTCTTTCAACCTGTTATATCGGAAAAACTACTCACGGGATTCGCGTGAAACTACTCTAGAAGCATGCGATGGTTTGCTTAAGCAGTTTTCAACGGAACTGGCAAGTATCCAAGATTGCGGTGCAATCGGCTCTGCAAGTTTTTAGTCTCCTGTTATACACTAAGGATCCCTATAGGGAAGGGGGGGGGGGTGATTGTGCGGAGAGCCGGACATGTTCCGGAAAACATACGTCAGCTTTATATTGATTCGCCGGAACACGTAGGGTAATGCCCTCCCCCCAGCATTATCACCTAATACTTAATGTTAATTTATCGATTCGAAAGAACGCATCAGATTTACGTTTTTCATAATCCCCTGAAATCACTCCAGGCGAATACTTGGATTGTGTAATATATGTAGGCCATGGTCGATTCCCTTTCAGTTCCTGATTCTCTGAGCCGTCGATCACGTCTCTTACGTAGGCCTCCCTGCCTTTGCTACTAATGCTTCAAAGCGAGTTACAAGTGTTTTTTGACGAAACTATTTAACGCCAGTAATGTTTATATACTGTCACTATAGTTCTAAAAAATTGGCACGTTAGTGAAAAAATTCATTCGGATCCCTCAAATTGGCAACAAAGTGTTTTTTTCAGACTGCCGTATCTTTAAAAATAACAACCGCACTAGAACAAAAAAATATATATATAAACGAGGGAGGGGGAATTAACCTCACTAGGCTAATGTTTAAAGTTTGTAAAGAAAAACCTAATTGGAAGATCCAGTAAACGCAAATTTGATACAAGTAAATATACGGATATGTAGATCCATTTTCAGTCAGTCTGGACACTTCAAAAAGACGAAAGGACTCTACGCGGAGAAATATTAGATATGTCTTGGAATAACCAACGAAGCAGAAATTTCACATAAGTTTCATCAGTATACGTGTTTGTCTGAAAATAGCTACATGCCAAGTAAAAATTGTGATTTTTGTAGCTTATTAAAAAAAAACCTTACAAAACATTTCCTTTGTGAAAATTGTACTTCTTATAGCGTTCAGTAATTTACCAGAAAACCTCATGGATATAAAATTACGAGCTGGAAGTTACTCTACTTCCTGGACCTACCGAATGTTTTCTTAGAAGCATAATTTTTCTTCACGACAGTAAAATAACTTTTTTGCTGGTTAGTGCGTGTGTCTATACGTTTGCTGCCAGGCACTAACACATGAACAAGAAAGCACTTTATTTGAATCCACATGTTTGTGTTCTTGGAAATTTTTTTATCTCGGTTTGGGCGTGGAAATCATTCTGGATCTGCGTGTTGGAAAAGGCGAAAATCTGGGTTTCGGTTTGTTCATTTCCACATGTATGCTGTAAAGCTACGAATACGAATACTTTTGGATATGGTGAGATCATTTCCGGCTGATTTGGTCTGTACATGGCAGTGACGCGATTCGAATTCTAAAATATCTTTCTGCGAAGAGATGTGCGCCCATTCGTTCCAGTTAGTGTTAAAAAAAATTCCCTCGTGTTTGTTCAGGGGATGTGAGAGGTATTCGCTGGTGACGTAGAGTGCGAGATATGACGAGAAAAAAGGGGAGGGGTAGGTGTCGACCATGCGAGTTAACCCTTCACGTCCCCCTTCCCATTTCGTGCCTTTTCTCCACCACTGCAGGGTTTTAATTAACTCTCGCAAAAGGGTCATTTCCCGGGAAAACGAATCGAAGTGGAATCGTTTGAACCACCTCCTACCCTCGTCGCTAATTGGTTTTCATGCGGAGGCCTGCCCTGTCTCCCCGTATCGAAGTCAGTTTTGCTTGTGTATTTGCCTGCGAGCACGAGGGATTTGTTTGTGTACTGGTGACAGATTGTTTGGACTGGTGTCAAGCGCTGCTACGCGAAAGGTCACGGCAGTATTTGCCGGGTGAACTCTCTTGTATCTGGGCACGTTCGATATTGCGACAGCTGATTTTGTGGTTCCCATCGGACATATTTCACGGTGTCGTACATAAGTGGCTCTGAGAGGACTCGTGTGTTACAATCTTGAAACTTGCAGCCAAACGTGCTGAGTTTGCATTTATAAGATTCATTGTTTGCAACAGACATTAATGATGCCAGTGGATAAGTCACATATGGATATTTTTCGTGTCTCATTTTAGTTTATTGGAAAATTGTGACGATGGCGAACACTCGTTTATGTATGTCGAAAGCTTCACAAAGAGCACTGGGGAAATCAACACATCAGATACCTGCTGTTTGAACTTCGTAACGGATGATCGACTTATATCGGTTTAGCAATTGAAAACTTAAAACGTTTGGCTACTATTGTTTTCGATACATTACTTATTTATGACAAAATTGCGTCGGCAAAGCTCGAGTCAGCCTGGACTAGACGTTATCGATAAACTGAAAACTGGAGTCAGTTAAGATGGCCATTTGCAAAGAACAAACTGTCTACAGCCCTAGGATTTCATGAAAAACGTCACGAGTATGTCTTAAATGTGCTTGGAAAACGTAAATAGCGACAGATAAGTATTCGTAATTGATTTGTAATTTTTGTTAATAGATGGCGTTTCTTATGTTCTGCCTGTATATAATTATATTAAAAAAATTTAAAACGTTTATTTTCGAAGTGTTAATGTGATATGATTTTACGGGAAATATATGATGATTTATAGCACAACATTTTGTTACGAAAAAGATTCTCAATTGCTTTTTAACTGCTGTTAAGTTTGTATTGTGTATTAACGAAATATTTACTGTAACGAGATCGTAAAATCAGATGTTCAATAGTATTCAATTGTGCAAAATCATTAAAACCTGTGAGTAATTAATACTTGAATTCCGTGTTCCTTTGCCATGTTGCAAGCTTCAACAGCTCACTGAAACCGTATTCCCTACACAAATTACCCCCCCCCCCCCAATCCCCCTGCATGATAGTAAAAAAAAATACTTAATCCGAGAAAAGAATATCTGTTCACTTCATACAATACCTGCACTAGCAAGTACAGGTGTGCTTTGCCGTAAATATGAGCAAAACAGACAACTTACACTTCTGTATTGGAAACGTTTGTAAAATTTCCTAGCAAACGAAAGGACGTTACACGAAAGACAAGGTAAGGTAACTTCATTGATGAGCTGTTTACTGTAGAAATGTTGCCATGAATGAGGTTGAACATTTATTCAGATGTTGGCACGTATTGATAATAAAATTATGAACTTGGTTGTGTAGAAAATGTAGTAAACTCGGGTGATATTTCTCGGCGCACTTTTTTTTATATTTTTTTAAATGAAACAGCCACCAATATTGGTCGAAAACTTAACACTCGTTTTAGATCCTTATGCTACAGATGTGCCTGTTGGTCCAACATTGCACGGGTATTACAATCACTTTCCATATTGGGTGGGTAAAATATATGATAGGAAGTTTTTTTCTAATGATTTACATATAATTTAAGTTATTGGTAAAGAATTGTAAAAATACATCGAAAGTGGGTGGCTGTAACGTGCAAGAATTTTTTTTGTGTGTTCTATAATGGTCTTGCAACGCCAAATTAATTTTTTTTTGTTTCCGTAGCCAGTCGCTCAGGCTATTCAAATAGTACAACAACAATTAGAACCAGTAAGACTTCTATGTTGCAGGGATTAACAACACAAGTAATTTAAAAACGCAGCTACATATACAGGTTATCAGATAATCTGCGAATGCGGACTTGTCACGCGATTCTATTGCGAAAACAGAGTATGAAATACTCATTAGTAAATAATATCTTCAGGTAATTTGTTTTCGAGGAAATTGCACGACACTTCTGGAATTATGCGAGGTTATTTACGTGCGCGGTATCCCCATATGGGAGCAAAAATTGGTAGCAGTGTGTCAAATGTTGCTGTTTACATTATGGCGACCCCGTAGCGTAGTTGGTTCCGTGCCGAAGTGTAGTGCGAGTGGTTCCTGTTTCCAATCCAGTTGAGCTGTTTGTGTTGGCCAAACTCCTACCACATTATTCGATTTGAGAATACGGACTACACCACACAAATACGTCGCATAATGTGGAACAAGGAGTTTTGTCAACACAAACATCTATCCATCGTCGAAATATGAACCCGGAATATCTCAATGGAGATCGGCGCGCAACCGACTAAAATACAAGGTTGTTATCAGCAGTTGACTTCTCACATTGACCATATTCCCATATGAGAGCAGCAAAAAATCATCAGAAATATGATTTTTTAAAACCGAAATGTGGAATCTATACTCTGTTATTGTGGGTATTTATAGGTTGTTAGGAGTTACGCATGATAGCCCTATGTTTAGCGCGCAGCTCACATACATGGTTAAATATTTTAATACTATTGTAAAAGCCTGATTATTCCAATATAAGCATATGTAGTTATTGTGCCGAGAAATATCGTTCAACATGGATAAGTGATTTTGGCAGAAACCAGACGGTTGGAATAACAAAGATGGCCGCTCGGCGTCCTGAGAGGATGACTGAAGGTCACACGTGATCGATCCAAGAATAGTTGATTCCTGATACCATGGTCGCACGCGACAAAGGCATGTTTGATCGTGGCAGATGAGACGCAGCAATACGTCTTCATGCCCTAGTCCGTCAGCTGTTGTCGTTGCACATGCGGGTAGTCTGGATCACAACTGCATACAAAGATTTGACGAGAGAAATTGTGAACGACACGCAAGATCGGTGTTAAGCAGTCCTTGGCGAAGTTAAATTTTCTAAGTGTCGAAATCGAGCGAGATAATTTTGACAAGTTTTGGTCTTCTGATTTTCTTTTGTATTATCGCCCGTATTGCTACCCAGATTCCAGACTTTGTATTTCTTTACTAAAAATTTCTTATGTAAACAAAAATTGATTCGTTAGTGTTCCAACTAGTTAATTTTGTTTATAAATATTGCCACTTTGCTGCACTTTCGGTGCCTTGATTTTTCAGATGTAGAAATATAGCCGTGGTCAATTCCACTAACAAGCGCATGTATCCAGCAGTTCTGTTTGCGTGTTGTCCATTGCTTATCATTTGATTTCCAAGTTTTTTTTCTCAATATAATTTCACCTTTCACATGCTCGTACAGCTTTTGTGATATAGTGGATTTCTGCAAGGACATTCCCTAAGATGTTAGAAAAGTAAATGTTTTTAGTTTATTATATGATTTTCGATGTTTTGAAGATCTCCAGATATGTCCAAAGTATTAGTACCAAACGAGTTGTAATTTCACATTAAACGTATCTACCTGGACAAGTTGTATTCTACCTAGGTTCTCAACATGTGGGAAAGCTTTCCAAAATATTCACTTGTCAACATACATTTCATGTCCATATCAACTAATGTGTCTTACTGTTCTGACTGACCAATAAGCTCATGTAGCACCACTGTTCGAAAAGGGAGGGAGCTGTGATTTATAATTTGTAAGGACCTTGGTCTGTCATAACTAATTTGTCGTGTTTCATCCTCCATCCATCACGTGTCTACACACAGTGTCAAAATATTGAAAATCATGTAAAAACAGTAAACGACTAACTGGAACATCAATGGATGACGTTCAAAAATTTATTATTTTTGTTATTTAAAGGTACTGTTTTCACTACTTAACCACGTTTTGCAGTGTTGTTAGCAGAGAGCAGTATGAAATGCTATGGACTAGTGATGCATGGTTCATCCATTTTAGCAACAAATTCTGCTTTTATTAGCAAACAAATCTTTTTGAAAGAGGACTGCAGGTTAGGGCAAAAATCCCAGTGTCTTTACAGTAGAATGCTTTTCTTAGTACTGAGTTACTGTGTGTGAAAATTATATGGCAATGTTAAAATTGTCATTGGATGTTTGGTCTTGAAAGTGAGGAACTTGTTTTGGTAAATTAACTGTGCTTCATTGCTTAGTGATTTCGATGCCAACCGCATAAAACTCTTCATTTACTAGCAACCAAATGCTGAGAGTTTTCTGGATTTTGGTATTAGCAGTGTTTTATGTTATTGTCCTCCTTTTTTAATCAAATACTGCAGAATATCTCATTTGTAAATATCAGATGCAAATAACATATTTAAATGTTTTTCATTTAGAATAATAGCCTTTACTTACCACAACATTTTGATAAGTTGTACAAAGTTTGGAAATGAAAGCAGGTGTGTAGATGATTTGTGGCAATATTCGTTGGTTCAATTTTAGAGATGTTTAAGTGCACTAGAAATTAGTATGCATTATGTGTATTGTTAGTGAATTGTGTTGTTAGATTTGTTGAAATAGTATGTTTTGACAACTTTTTGGTTCCTTTTGACTTTTGCATAGTAAGCTATGAAAGTTAGGGTCTGTAACTTACAAGGGAAACATTTTAATTGTTGCAGGGTGGTGAAACAGCGTCGTCTACAGTGCGTGTGTCATCTTCTAGGAGCCGGACTTCGGATGAGCCGCACATTGGCAAGTACAAACTGTTGAAGACTATTGGCAAAGGTAACTTTGCTAAGGTGAAGCTTGCGAAACACGTGCCAACAGGAAAAGAGGTAGGTTGGAAATACTCACTTATTAGCCTTGCTGTAATTCCTACGTACTTGAACTGGTTATACATGCTATAATTAAAGAATTTATATACATGACTTGCTAGTCAGCACATAAATGTAGGCAAAATGTTAGTATATTAAATATTTGCATTAGGGTAACTATTTGGTTGAATTTTGACCTCTTAAAACCGTGCTTTCCTGTTTCTACAGGTTTTTGTGATATTTATTTTTTAAACATTAATTGGAGGAGGATTAAAAAATCTGTTTGGCAATTTTTTAAAAATCATACTCGTCATGTTGGCTAATTTTTTCAATGCAGGAAATACTACAGGTTTTAGCTAACTAGGAAATTTACAACATTATTGTTAATGGACTTACTAGTCAAAACCGTATGTCTTAGCTTGGAAAAAAAAAAGCTTTCACAACAAAAACTATTTTAAACAAAAATGCCAGAATGATTCTTAAAATATACTCTTGTTCGAACTTTTTATATAAAAAAAAAAGCAGAATGAAATACTAAAAGCATGGTATGCCATTTATCACAGCTTGTCTAAAACATTAAGGGAGTGGTTTACCAAACATTTTAATTGTTTTAATAATTTTAATATTTATGTGAGATATGGTTTATGTAGACATATACTGTGACTATTTTTTACTGTAACGAAATTTTTTTAGCTTTTGTAGTACTTGTAAAGTGGCATGTATTTAGTGTAAAAGGACGTTACACCAGAAAGGAAAACCTATTGATCTATCAAAATGAAATAATTCACACTGGCTACGTCATACATCAAGACTTGAATGAAAACCAAATTGACCTTGATATTGTATTTTTAAAGAATTACTGAATTAAAAATTGATAATTTTCTTAAATAAAAAAATATGAAAGTGGTATTCTTTTTGCTAAGAACACTCATAACGATCCTTGTAGGATGGAAAAAATATTGCTCTAATTTTTCCCGATATTAATACATTTAACCTCGTAAGAGAATAACCACTACAGTAGCTGGATTGCTAAAGAATAAAGGAATTAGTCGTTAGCACAGACGTTTGGAACACCACTGTTGAGGCATGTCCCTGGTGCCATATCTGTTTACAGTAGTCATCCTAAACACACAAGCTCTCACTGACGATTGATATTCTAGTGAAGTATGGAGAAGCAGTAGTTTGTAGAATTGCACTATTAAATATAATTGGTGGTTGAAGTTTTAAAGTTGACAGAATTTGTGACTTTAGTTTTATCACAGATGTTTGTCATTTGCAATTAAAGTAAAGGCGGTCCTCAACTTTCATACATTCAACTTTCATGTTTTTTAAAGTTCCATATGTCGTCACCAACACACAAGTCAACTTTCACAAAATGGATTTGGACTTTGATACACTGACTAATAAATAATCAAGACTATGTTTTGTAGCCGGTCGACACATATAAAATTATACATGATTTTCTCAGGGCCGGTGCAAGGAGTTTTTTCGGCACATGCGAGATCTGGATTTGGCGCCAATATATATATGCTTATACACACTAGCCTACTGTAGTAATAAAAACAAAGGAAATAAAGACTAAAAAGTTATGATACAATTATCTTAATTTATTTACAGTTTCTTGAACAGTCAATAACAAAACAATTAATAAGGTCGTCATCATCAACATACTCGTAACTTCCTAACTACACTCGTTCATCAGCAGTGTTCTACTTCAGAAAACCTTTCTTTCTTGGTTTAGCTTTTGCAAAATCCTTTAAAATCGTATCTGTATCTATTGTGTTCAATATTTCATTTTCAATGGCCAATGTGGCAAGACCACTAAGACGTTCTTGTGAAATGCTAGATCGAAGGTAGTTTTTTATTTTTTTATTTTTTTTTTGTTTTGAGAAGCTCCTTTCTCCACTGGCCACTGATATTGGTAATGTTAGTAGAATCCTCAACGCGATGAAAACATTTGGAAATATGTCTATTAATCTGTTTGTTGTGAGATAGCTCAGTGTTGTGTGAGGGGAGCTCTCTTCTTGTGACAACATTGGAATTAATATTGATATTTCCTTAAAAAGATCTTCTGCGTTAAT
>PNEQ01114243.1:0-14304 GCA_003012365.1 Medauroidea extradentata
TTTATCATCTAAAGGTCGTATCAACTCTGTAGTTACCATATTTGGCCAGTATAGAAGCAAAAAATTAACAAAATTTGTCATTTATCTCAATTTCGCATTTATAACAGAAAAGTTAGAATTTCGCATTTTATAGCAAAAATAATACAATTTCGCATTTTTTCGCATCTATTTCGCAAAAACGAAAAATCACCATCTCTAAGGATAGTGCACCAGCCTTGCGGTCTGGAAAAAAATTGTTGCGTGCGACACTAATTTTAGTTTTTTTTTTTTTACAAGAGTCTTGTAAACCTTTTTAGGTTTATTTTTCCACACAATGCTATGAACATCAAGTCCACACGATCGCCAGAATGTATCCGTGCTTGGTGTTTTATTTATTTTTTTTTGTGGCATGGGTGGGTTGTATCAATCGTTCGAAGGTGTGATTTTAATCTGAAGACGTCTGTTTATTGATATAAATTTGAACTTCGGTTATTATGTGTAATTTTTTGTGTGAAACAATACAGATGTCAGACTATGTATTAGCGAGAAGACACTCGGTGCTTGTGTTCTATTTTTTTTTCTCAGTACATGGGTCGGTTATATTTACTGTTCAAGGGTACCCTTTTAATCGGAAGATATCAGTCTTGTGATATAAATTTATACTTTAATGATAACTTGTCTTACTTTCCCGCTAAACGGTACGAAAATTGGTACCTCATTCGATATACTTTCCGAAAAAATGCAATTTCAAAATTCGGTAAAGGGGTAGATGGCAAAATTGGCCTTATTTGATTTTATGACGGTAGCAATTTTACGTATGTCATAAACGGAACCGTCAGTATTCGTAAAATCGAGCGTCTAATGAATTAATCTGTTAACCCGTTTGGCTCATCGCACAAATAATTAGCCAATGCCTCAAAAAACAGTTTTCAGCACAATGCCTGATAAGCAAATATGTACTATTTCCAAGTTTTGGTCACATTTGTTACCAACACATACAATACGAAACTAGATTTGAGCAGGTAGAATGCAGTATGCTGTTTTCATGCGTAAGCTCAGGCTTCACATAAATGTATCAGTCAGGTTAGGCTTCTTTATATGCATTTTTGATATCCACTTATAATCTGTACAGACTCTTCCTGTTATTAGAAACTTGCATTACATAGGCCTGTTTTTTTTAAACAGTAAGTTCAGGTCTACAGAAATGCTACTACATCAGGCGCTAGTAAAGCAGCGTCAGAGACTGAAACGTGTGACCTTATTCCTAAACGTGTTTTCTCCATGTCTTTATAAGTCATGGCTTATTATTTGCCACGCTGTGTGAGACTATATACAAATGAAGTAGATGCTAAGCAGTGCTGTTTATAGAACAAGTACGTACGGTAGTAGTGAGTTTAACTTTTGACGTTTAAAATGAAATGTGATACATTTTAATTTATTTAAAACTTGAAGTTATCATTAATATAGCAATATAGATTAAACATTACTTGTTATAAGTTACAAAATTTAAAGTATTATAAAAAATGACAGTCTCTTGTGCAAAATAAAAAAAAGAAGTAAGTTTACTTTTGAATGACATGCGCATGACTACAGGGTTGTGAAGTTTTTTTCTTTTTCTTTTCTTTAAGCCTACTGTTCCTTGCCTGTATGTTTTCCTCAATTTCTCTCCTACATTAAAAAGAAAACTTTTGAACACACAGACCTAATTTAGTCGAACTTGGTGAACATACAGAACCCAATAGCCTAAACTGATTTCGCTTTTATGTATTTGGTTCATATTTTCATAATATTGGTCTTGTGAAACATTTTTTATTTGAAACATCTGAAAACTCATTTTTCACAATATCTCCATTTAAGTCTCTTTCGCTGCAGGATAAAAAATTTTTAAATATATAAAAAATTTTTTAAAAATTTGTATTTATGTGAATGAATTATATTTGGCTAATTTTATGCAAGAAAACCACATACATAGTGTTTACAGAGTCATTTAATTCGGTGTTTGACTAAAGTTGAATGTCGCAGTTAAGCAATATTTTGTATATTCGACTATAGTCGAATGTAGCAGTTAGCGAGTTAAAAATTTTTCCTAATTGCTTTTACTTTCTTAATTTTTTACATTGAACTTGGTACATATTCAGTACTAAGTTAGCAACTTATTGTAATGTATTGTATTTTGTTAATGCGGTGTTCTCAAGTTTATAATTGCGACAATTTAAACATTTTTGAGCAAACAAGATACATGAACTATTTTTCCAAACTATCGAACTCTATTCACATTTACTAATCAGTTTGATAACTTAACTTTTGTGTATTTTGTTTGTGCCTGGTTTATAATCATATAATGGCCATCATTCAAACTTTATTTGCACATTATGGAGTAACGGACCTCACTAGCCATGTGTTTTTTTTTAAATTTAAATGTTGTCTGCCTGACCCCAGTGTAAGTCTATCACCGACTACAATGCCAGCCCACAAATAAGACCCCCCAACTCACTGAGGCAGCTACCATTTACTTTGACTTAATTTGGTAAATTAATTGTGCGCAATATGATGTGAAGTCCCACATTTAGTAGTTGCCCGGTCAAAGTGGTTGGCCTGTCCAGCTTGCTGAGTGCAAGTGCATAGTTGGTTCACCGAGAATTCATCACATTAATTAATTACTAATTAATTATTATTTTTTTCTTTTTTTCTTAGTTTATTTGGCTACAGTAATCTTTAACATCAAGAAACTTGGATGAACTTCAGTCCTGCGAGTCTATAGAATGCTATCCTGAAGCTAGAAGCTATAATTTTGAAATAAAATCATTTGTAACTACTGTATTTAGTCATGTACCCGCCCCGCCCATGTAAATGCCTCACCCTTAATTTTAAATAGTGTGGAGGGAAAAAATTTAAAATGTGTTTCCGTTCCCAACTTAAAGTTCACGAAGGCAGTGCAACGCGCATGAATACTGCACGCAGCGACATGTCTGCGCTGCAACATGTCTGCCTGTCTATGAGTCACAGTGGCTAGCGCTCTGCGATCCGGAGAGCTGATGGGTGTGTGTGTCTGTATTGTGTGTACGTGTAGAGAATGGGTGAGAAGAAGGATGGCGTGTGAAGGAAGAAAAGGATCGGGCAGTGTTATCAACAAGCGCTTTGATTGGCTGTGGCTTCCTGCGTGCGTGCCAGACGAAACAAAGAGTAGAAAGAAACGGAAGGCAATGAATGACCTTCCAAGTCTCATCCCATATAGCGTTTCCACACTTTCCATTTTGCAGCGGCCACAGTGTTGTTAGTCTTCACGTGCGCAGGTGCGCCTTTCACTAGTCACTTTGTTGTTTTGTAAGCATGATAGTTGCATGGAACTTGTGTGGAAAAATGGGTGGAAGAAAGTGTAGTTACACTGTCAAGTTCAAGTTTAAAGTAATAAATTACACTGCAGAAAATGGGGAACGTGTTGCCGACAAAATATTTGACGTTGATCCAAAATGAGTCAGGCGTTGAATTACCAAGCGCAAAGAATTGGAGAAGGCGCCAAAAATAAATGTGCCTTTCGAGGAAAAAATGCATGTTTCCTACAGTAGAAGAGGAACTATACAGATGCGTCGCCGAGGCAAGAAAATTGGGATATGCTTGTGGGTGTGTAGTGTACTGGTAATCTGTGGATGGTAAACGTGTGAACATGTATAGTTCATAAGTATTGTGTAACTATTATGCCTTTTATGAATATGCTTTTTTTTGTAAACATAATAAATTGTTATAAGTCATTAAATAATAATGGAATTACCGTTAATCTTTCCAACTAACTTAGTGCATGAATGAGGACGATGCTACATAACTTCAAATGTACCGTAAGTACAGTAACATTTTGGGTTTCTAATCTGTAATGTGTGAGTGTGTGGGCACACGAGCACATTTTTTTTCATCGTCTGTTATTTCCTCTTTGCTCTCCCTCCTCGCAGTGTATAATGACTCATGTCCTGATACATTCTTGCACGGTGCTTGGCCTGACCTGTGGCCTGATGGCAAGCACGGGGCTTGCTTTAAAAATAGAACTTTGTAAACATTATTTATTTTCTTGCTTCCAGGCAAATTTACGGTCTTGAACGGTTTATTTCACAAACTTATGTTGTTCTGACCCACCATTAAACAATTTTGCTCAGAAAATACAACAAACTAATTTTTTTTTTAAATTCATGTAAACGCCCTACCCTTATTTTCAAATTAAAATTTAAATTAGTGAAAAAATGTGGGGTGTTTACACGAGTAAATACAGTAATTTGAAATCACCATTGTACCATCTCAGTTTCAACTGGGTTACTTAACTAAACAGTTATTATTGTGATGGGCTATGTATGGCTAATATTTGTTTAATTTTCGTAAGTAATTACTTTTATTAAATTTAATTAGTAAGTTTTGTTGTAGGGCCTTGAGACTGGTCTCATTTTGTTCAGTTTTGTATTTCCTGAATTTTATTTAAGTAAATTTTGATGTCATTCAAGAGCATTAAGGCATATTTAACATTTTCAGTTTGCGTGTAAGTTTGGTCTTTGCTAATAACCCAGATGTGCGACAGGCTGGAGTCTGAGCAGCACGTGAGGCTGGACAAAGGGCCTTGAGTTCAGGAATTGCCGTCATGAAGTTTCCAGCGGTGGCCAATTTGTGTCACTCCATCAGTGGTGCCCTTAGTGTTTTGTGTAATTTTTCAAATCAATATGTTTTTTGTACAATCTGGAATTTTATGTTTTTAGTACGTACTACTAGAAGTTGTATAATTTGAATTGAAGTCTCTGTGCAGCCTGTATAGGATGTTATAATTTAGTGAGTTTCTAAGGGATTAGTGCGCTGGGTTGGAGGCCATGGCACCCTGGTCAACCGTGCGTGCCTTGGACTCTCCCCAGTTTTGCTTGACCGGTCGAACGATGAGGACATGTCAGAGCCGCGCTCGTGAGATGGGGCTTAGCCACGTGGTTGGGTGGCCCATGTGACAGCAAGAACTATTTAATAAGCTAAAGTAGCTTCGCATTCATTTTGTAATTGCTAATTAACAAACGCGAAGCTTTTGATAAACTAATGGCGTGGTGATTGGGCCCAAGTTTTTGCCAAGGCATTTCAATTGGACAAGATGTATGTGGGCCTCGAAGGAACTTTTATTTTTCTTTTGAGATATGTAAAATACAGTGTTAACCTCTTATTTGAGTAGCCCACCGGTGGAGCATTTTTGTTTTGTGATTTCTGATATTTTTGCACCAAAGTAAAAGTTCCATTCACTGATGTTTGACTTTTTATTAATTTCCGTGTGCTTGCACGCTTTCGAAGGCCTTACTATACCCTGTGACAAGGGTTCTCTCTCTATCGCATGTGATGCAGTGGACTCTTTAGAATATGCAAGATAAAAAATAATACTATAGTGGTTAGGTACAAGTATGTACCACTACATTTACGCTTACAAATGTGGGGCCTCGATGGGAAACACAGTACCGTGGAGAGGCATGTAAGCGGTAACAGAAAGAGGAGAGTTTCATAGCGACAGCGCGGAACCACGTTGTCGATCAGCGTGCTGCAGATCAATGGGACCCAGCTCGCTGCCAGGAGTCAGTCAGCTACTGCAAGCTGCCTTCCGTGGAGAAACGGTGGCCTTGCCTCGTGGTCAGATGGTAGTGGGTGAACGACCAGTGAAGGTAAGCCGGGCAGGTGACCGGGCAACAGGGCTGTGTGCTGTGATGTTAGCATCTCCGATGTTAGTGTTTGTGATGTTTTTATGAACTGTGGTTTGATGAGCGTGGCAATTCGTAGTGTCCCTGCGTACGTAATTTTTATTTGTGTAACTGAGTTCTCTGTATTTTCCTTGCACATCTAACTTCATTTGCGTCATGGTGACACGAGCAGACCGCATGGCTTACAGTTTGAAGTGTGCAACACATAGTAAAGTCACAGTGATTTAATGTTTCCCTTTGTGTGTTTGCCTACAGTTTTATCTTCCTAGTTATTGTTTAGTTTTCCTTTTGTCAGTCATGAGTGATCAGGGCGAGAATGACCGAACAACCAGGGAGCAGGTTATCTTGTCTCAGCGGAAACACAGAAAGCAGAGATTGACACGGTTTAGGGTACCATAAATTCAGTAAAATTCAGTCAGGGTAACTTGGAAAGGCAGGTAGATAGCATCTCTACCGAGATAATCAGTCAGGAAGAGCAGTTTGAGCTCTTCATGGAGCGTTCTGTGAAGTTGGAGAGTAGAGTAGGGGAGTGCCATAGCGAGGTTTCGTGCCATGCGCAGAAAATAGCGACATCAGGTTAGAGGTACAAACAATGAGACGAAAAAATAATCGTAAAATGCGGGAAGCTTGTACCATACTTAAAGGACAGTTAGTTAAGTTTGGAAACAGATGAGGCTAACTTACACACTCACGAACTACAGATTAGCGATTTTCAAAATCACAAGAATTTTGTTGGAGGAGCGGAAAATGTTGGCATGCACATTCTGCATCTTTGTGAGGTGTATAGGGAGCGTGACATCCCTAAATTTAGTGGTGAAAAATATGAACATCCTAAGAAGCATCTGGACATGCTTAAAATTTTTTTTGAAATTTGTGAGTGTAGCAGTGTTGTATTGTTGCGAGGTAGTCTGTCGTGGGTAAGTGTGAAAAAACTGGCTCAAACTGCGAGAAGGGAGTATCGCATGCTTTGGAGATTTTGAGTGTGAGTTTTTGAAAGTGTACTGGGACGCATGCATACAGGGCAGTGATCGCGCTGACTTACAGAGAGAGGAATGCTGCGTAGGCGAGTTGGAGGCGCACCTCAGCCGCATCATAGAACGTTCCAAGTATTATGACCACCCGCTGAATGAGGCAGACATTGTAATGTTGGTCTACTCGCATACCCCATTGAACACACAGAGAATGTTAGTCGGTAAGGAGATTGGTACGGTGGAGCAGCTCCGCAAAATATTACAGTACATGCATCGCATCGGAGATGTGAGAGATGTTGGTATGCCGGAGTGTGATGCATGCCAGACTAGGCCAGCTGGTAATACGCGCAATCAACAGAACAACGGACGTTTCTATGTGCGTCATGACGGGGACAATATCATCTGCATGATGATTATGCAGGCCAGGGTAAATCGCAAGTAGATTCTGGGGGTTGCAGCCCAGCACATCGTCCGCAGCAGGGAATAATGTGGAATGAAGTGGCAACACTAGTCAAAATTGGGGAAACGCTGGGCGGAGGTGTCAACCCACACAATGCGAACCGTAATCCTCTATAGCATGGTTGGTAGCAGGAGAGAGGGCACGGAGGCGACATGGGTCAGCAGGACCGGCGAAACAGTAGGGTTCGTTCGGTGCAGGCAGCCAGGCCGGGACAACAGACATGCATCACCTGATGCACATGACTGCCGCCATTTTCACTGATGAGAGGGAATTTTTGTTGTTAGAAGAAGAACCGAGTGTAAACATTGGTCCTGTTTCTGAGTTATTGTGTAAGCTCGCAGGCTGAGAGGTTATAGTGTTATAGGATCTGGGTGTGAGATTTATGGTGTGTCACGACAGTTCCTGGACAACCTGAACAGAGAGGGATTTGTTTTTCCAGTATTGTTTGTTCCTCAACTAACGATTATAGATGCCACACGTTGGACGAGTAAAAAAGTAAACATGTAGGTGCTTTTAAGTCTCATCTTCGGTAATATTGAGCACAGAGCTGTTTGTCTGGTGATACCGCAGTTGACTCTGGATATTATTATTGCAATTGACTTCATGCATGAATTCTATGTTGTTGCTGATTTTGTCAAGGGTGTTGTTTGTCTTGGAGGGTAATTGTGTTCCAGTGTTGACACGCTCTTCGTATGTAAACAAACAAGAGTCGTTGCACCTTGACATTGTTGACGAGTCAGAACTATGTGAGGCTGAAAGTATGCTAGCTTGGGTTGCTGTGGGTAATGAAGCATTGGTGAATTTCATTAGTATGAAGTGCAATAATGATTGGTGTTCCAGTCTAAGTGAAGTTGTTGAGAATCGCGAGGTGGCCAGTAAAGACCAGAAGGCTGAGGGAACTGCTTGTTAATTATGAGGATGTGTTTTCGGATGAGCCAGGGCTCACTACTGAGCATGTGGCATGTATTCCTGTAATTGATGATACACCTTTCAAGCAGAAAACATATCCTTTTCCGTGGACCTGTAGACAGGAGGTGGATAGGCAAATAGCAGAGATGGAGCATTGCCACATCATTGAACGATGCAACAGCCCGTCCGTTAATCCGCTGATGTGTGTTTGAAAGAGGGATGGCTCTGTTCATGTTTGTCTTGACGCAATGGTATAAATTCAAGAATTCATCCAGTTCGTGAATCTCCGATTGAGTCAGAGAATTTATTTTCAGAATTTCTACGAACAAGATAAATCGGTACAACAGATTTTGCTAAGTATTTTTGGCAAGTGCTGCTTCATCCTGATGACTGGAAGTTTACAGCATTTCTATATAAGGGGGCCGCAGTTATCAGTTTTATGTCTTGAATTTCGGTTTAACTAACAGTGTTCGAGAGTTTTGTCGTGCAGTAGATGCTTCGCTAGGACCAGAAGTTGGATTAGTAGTTAGGGCGTTTGTGGGCTGCCTTATTGGCAGCAAGATTTTTTCTGAACATATGGAGAATTTGGTCAAGTTGTTTGACAGGTTGAGATTGGTTAATTTGAGGCTGAAGCTGAGTAAATGGAAAATTTTGAGAGTGGAAGTGAAGTTCCTGGGTTTTGTTTTGAACTCGCTAGGTATTCTGTCAGATTCTGAGAAGGTAGCTGTAATTCATAATTTTCCTGCACCCTGCAACATTAAAGAGCTGAGAAGTTTTCTAGGCATTTGTAATTTATATTGCCGCTTTGCAGAGCAGTAGACTGAGGTAGTTGCACTTCTGTTATAGTTGTTAAAGAAAGGATGTGACACGGAGTATATGTAATAATACTAATATAATGTTGACAGTATATTTTTTTTGTTTTGTTTTGGATGTCACATAAATACTTTTGAACCCTTTTTAATTGATTTTCATGTTGATTATTGAGTTCTAAAACTATTTTTATATGTATTAGCATAATTTTAACGGCCCCAACTTAAACATAATAAGATATGTTAGGATGGTTCTATGCTGACCACGAGTCGTGCAATTATACTAATTAATGATATTCAACATTATAATTACTGTTTATGAATTTCAATTTGAATCGAAATTAGTTTTTAATTTATGGTTAATGAATATTTTCACGGTAATTTTTACATGTTATCTATAAATTGTTTTAAATAAAGTTTTGGATTTTTGACGGAAGGGCTTTTTGGAGTCCTTGCAGAAGCATAGGTGAACCCAGGGAGTTTTTTGGTGGTGTTTAAAGAAGGCATATGTGCGTAATTTTGATGCCCGTTTAAATCTTAAATATAAGGGCCCATCCTAATTGACAGGATATATTTACTATCACCAATTTGGATTTAATATCCTAGACCAGCCGGTCGTGAAAGAAGAGGGCCGAGCTGTTGGGCAAAAGAAGAATAAGTAATTTTCAGTGAACTTCAAGAAATGACGAGGATTTTTCTTAGCCATTTTGGATTCAGCTAAGTATATCTTGTAAAGACTTTTTTTTGTGCCTGATGAAACTTCCTTCTTATCTGATAGCTAAATAACCTAGACTGAAATTGTTAATTATTTAAATTTTATACAAGTAAGAAGGTTAAAGACTTTTTGATATATGATTTAAACTGAGACATTAATCATATTTTTTAAACTAGTTTCCTAGATTCATGAGTGTTAACTTTCCCTGTACCCAGAGATCCTGAGTTCGTGATATCTAAATCAGACCAGCTGGGAATTTAATTTTGAAAAGCTTTTGCTTAAGGACATATTATACCTTGAGGTTATCAAGGGGTAAAGTAATTTTAATGCTATTTTGTCTTGTGTGTTATGTTGTTGATTTTTTGGCTAGCCAGTTAGTATTTCCTCAGTAAATTCCTACATTTATCAGTTCAGCAATTACACTGATTATTTTAAATTGCAATATTTCTTTAATTCCCATTCAATGTTTTTGTGTGTAAAGTTTGATTTGTACAGTATCGGTATTGATAATTTGGTCTGTGTATGCTTTACACACACTATCTCACTCAAGCTTATGTGCACACGCCTTGTTTACATTTCCAGTACCTTTACACAACAACCTACTACACAACATTCAGTACCCTTCTCAGTGAGTGTGCCTATACTCTAATATTTAGAGAGCCTAATCTTCGTAGAAATGGGGATACTAGGAGTAAGCTAAACTCAAAGATATTAGAAGGAGTAGTGTGGCTCTGGGACAATGAATGTCAGGACAGTTTCGAAGCTGCTAAGTCTTTGTTTACAATTGTATAATTTACCATCCAGATTTTGGAAGCACCTTTTACGTTAGTGCTGATGCCTTAGGTGATGGGCTAGGAGTTAAGCTATTTCAGTATGGTCCAGATGGCGAGAAGAGGTTGCTTTCTTTCATGAGTAGGTCTCTTGCAGGAGCAGTGTGTCCTTACACTGTCACGGAGCGTGAGTGTTTGGTAGTCGTGTGGGGATTGAATAAGTTCAGGAGCATTGTACTTTGTCACAAGATTTTGGTGCTGTCAGATCACCATAGTTTAGCAATTTTTGAAGTCATGCCTATTATTGGGCAGTAGGCTCAGACAGTGGTGTTTGGCTGTGCAGGAATATGATGTTGAGATTAAGTACGTTTCTGGTAAGAGTAACTGTGACACAGATTTGCTGAGTAAGGTGATTTGTGAAGGTGACAGTGTTATCTTGGAAGAGAAGCACAGGGCAAGGCCTGTTATTTCTAAGATCAGTGTTGAACAGGATCAGAATGTAATTAGTAAGTTTGGCAGCATTGCAGCAGGACAGAGAGGGGATAAGGATTGGAGTAAGGTGATGGAGATCCTGGGATATCAGGATAAGGATTTGGCTGATCCAATTGTAGCAAATATTCTTAAATTGTACTGTCTTAACAAAGGGTTTATGTATATTCTCCGTTCACTCTAAGTTGAGTCCTGAAGTAAACAAATAAAGTAATATCATTGCACTTCGCTAGCTTCTAATTGGCTCAATTTGTGCGTCGCGCCGACGTACTATTTCCAACCGACAAAAGTGTGTACAGGCGGCATCATAGGAAACAACAACACCGTATATATTAAAACAATACTGCGTGAAAATTTCGTACGTGTTTCAACATAGGGAAACAAAAATTACACAAAAATTTGATATAAATATTGACATCATGTGTAATTACTGTATATTTCAAAATTTAATAGTAATTGTCAAGTAATGACTAACGATTGTATTCAAATATTCCGGTATTAACGTACCGAAAATTTGGTACTACATGCAGAAAAAAAGTTGTCAACAAGATGAGTGATTAAACTTACTGTAAAGTCCTCCTGGATTATTTTGTACTTCGTTTTGGAAAAATTACTTTTATAAATCACCAAACAATCTGTCGATAATTCACGACACATATTGTTTTTTTATACATAAAAGATTGCTATGCGAGATTTTTATTCTTGCCTTATAAACATCACCACAGTTTGTTCATTAATGAAGATATGTATCCACGTTTCGAAAACCATGCAAGACATTTTCACTGTTCACGTCCAGCATCACATAACCTAATCTGCAAGCGACGTAAATATAAACCGACGCGAGGATGGAACAAAATAGAACAAGGAACTTTGGTTCGGACCACGCGGCCGTGGATCGGACAAACTGGAACGGAAAATGGACGAACGGAAGAAAATATTCGCAGTAACCACAACTTTGACGCGTTAACGTCCAAAAATACTTTGAAAAAATAAAACATTATACGGTATCTGATTGTGATATTTCTGACTTATTTTTACTGTGGTAATTATTACTGAACTAAACTTTTGGTATCTTCAGAGTATCGTACGTCTCTAAAAACTGGCAAGTGTACCAAGAAACTCGTACGTTTAGCAGTGCGTCAGTCGTTAAATAACTCGTGAACCAACTGTACGGACGTGTCGTCCGCTAACAATAATTAAAGTAATAAACATATAGTGTCGTAGATTGTGTTTGTAATGTCTGTATATTTTACATATTTGTTAATAAAACTCTCTTATTAAGTGATGGAGTGGTAATTTTATATGTACACGACAGATAACAAAGATCTATTTCTTATGCAAGATCACGGTGCACGGTGGTCGGCAGCCAATGAACATGTTTGTTTATAATTTGCTTTGTTTATCCTAAAACTCAACTAAGAGTGAACGGAGAATAGGAAGGTTAATTTAGAGTCCGGCAGTTGGAGGGTGTGTGTGCCTAAGGAGTGGGCCAGGGGTTTGATTTCACATGTCCACAGGACACTTTGAGGAGAAGAAGACATTTTGGTTGCTACGTCAGAGTTATCTTTGGAGTAACATTGCCAGGATGGTTTGACAGGTGGTTGTTTGCTGTGAAGCAATCCAGAAGGCAGAGTTTCCTAATAGGTGCTGGGTGGGGCCCTGGCGCGCTGTTATTCCAGAGAAACCTAGGGAGCTCCATAGTGTGTATCTGTATGGCCGTAGTTCCAGGAGTGGAGTAAAGTATATATTTGTCGTTCTGGACGTATTTACAAAGTTTGTCATCTGTTACCCCATCAAGTAGGCGACTGCAATCATGTGCGTTAACATGTTGTTGGAAGAGTATTTTCCGCAGTACTGTAGGGCTGAGAGGATTCTCAGTGATCGTGGAGCACAATTTACATCTGATGTGTGGAAGTGGGTGTTGTGATTAGGCATCAATATGGTCTATTCTTTCATTAGGCATCCACAGAGCAACCCAGTGGAGAGGTGTATGCGAGAGATTGTTTGTGCAGACGCTGATCCCCTTCTTAATAATTTTGTTAATCTTTACGTTCATAGTGGTGAGCCACTTTCTTTCCTTTTTTTTTATAGGTTACTTTGGTTGATATAATTTTGTTAAGTAATTTTATTTTGGGTTTTTAGTAGGGGCTTAGTTTGCTTGTTTTTTCCTTTTTGGGTGTGTTCAATTCCTGCTCATATATCTCCCTTGCTTCCATTCTGGAGCACCTACCCCTCCCCTCTTTCCATTCTCCCTTCCTTACCCACGTAGTGGCGGAGTTCCGGCGCATGCGCACTCCTGGCGGGGAGGGAGGAGAAGTGGGGGGCAGTGAGGGAGTGGCCAGTGCTAGGCAAGTCAGTGAGAAGCGGCTGAGCGTTGAAGGTGGTCTGAGAAATACTCCCTGGGCGCAAGGATTGAGTTGAAGCTAGCACCATCTGTTGGCGATTTTCCCCCTTATGAAGAGGGTGATTCTCCTAGCATCCATTTGCAGTGGTTCAGAACTCCGGGGGGTGCTGAGTATGCTGGAAGTAACCTGGGTTGAGGGCTTGGTCAAGGTATGGTCGCGAAGGTAACGGGTCCCATTTAACGAAGTTTTAAGACAAGCCGACGGCCCTGCTTAGTGCTCTACTTCCTTCCTTGTAATAAGTGTATTTAAGTGAGGTTAGCGGCAGGTTCGGACATAGCTTTGATCCCCGTAATTTTGAACAGTGCAATAAGGGAAACATTTGAATGTCATAAAAGTCGTGGTCGGCTTGATGATTGTATTATTCACATTATTTTATTGTATAAAATGTGTGGTTCTAATGTGCACGCATATAGGTCCAGGACCCAATGATTTGAGTGTTTTTATTTATTCCCCGATTTATACATGTGTGTGTCTATATATATACAGTGAAACTTCCCTTAGCGGACACTTCCGAATAGCGGACACTTCCGAAAAACGGACATTTTTCCAATCACCGGCAGATTAACATGGTGCCTTATGGAGAAATACTTCCAAATAACGGACATTCTTATTAACGGACGCGGACACATAATAAGTAGTGAATAACGGACAAAATGCGCAAAAAAGGGGCGCGAAAACAGTTGCAAAGCAGCTTCAATGAATGTTTCGGCAGCGAGTCGTAACTAAGAAAGTGCGATTTGTACACCCCTTGTAAGCAGGTAGCGCGTAGCCTCGCGTTATCTCAACCCCCCCACACACATGCACACGCACGCAGCTGCCGTGTAACTCGATCCTCCCACCACACACGCATGCGACGTGTGTTGTAGCGCTTAGTCATTGTTTACTCTTCTTTTCATGCACTTCACGCAATAGTGTAGCAGTCGTAATCGAGTGACTTATTTTGTGTGAAATGTCTCAGAAGCGTAAACGTTTAACTTTATTAGAGGATAAATTAGCTGTGATTAGGATGCATGAAAAAGAAAAATTAAGCGTCCGTGACGCTGCTGCGAAGTTCGACGTGGGGAAAACTCAGATTGCCGACATAATAAAAAATAGAGA
>PNEQ01114244.1:0-60212 GCA_003012365.1 Medauroidea extradentata
TGCCAATTTTGGTGGCTCTATCTCTTATATTTTCTAGTATTTTTCGAAAAATGTTTAAAAAATTATTTTTTTTCAACGTGGCGTAGCTCCCTTAATATTTACCACAGAATAGTGTTGGTTTATATACCCCACCTTATTTTCCATAACGAATCCCCTCCCGGACTTTGGCACATGAATTCTGGTCCACCCTGTATATATACAAGGTGTAACAGAAGTGACAGTCAATAATGCACACATGGAAAGTACTGGCCGAAAGAAGCTACAAATGTCCAATAAACATGGGTCCAGAAATCAACCGTTGTCGAGTTCTCGTAACAAGTCGAATTGGGAACCAACTCCAAATGCGTTTGGATTCCTAGGTAATTACGCTGGTACCACAAGGTATGGGTTCGCCTATCAGGTTGTTGACGCATGCGCAACTACTCCCCTCGCTCTCTACATGCACTGTGCCGTACAGACAATCAGTTACGAAAGTAAAGGCACCATGGACGGAGGTTACACTAATGAAGAGTACGCTGACATGCACTTCATGTATCGCAAAGCTAATGGCAGTGCACTTCAGGCTGCACGATTGTATGAAGAAACTTTTCCTCGCCGCAGGCAGCCCGACAGACATACATTTACGAGGTTACATCAACGCCTTCGAAAAAGTGGGAGTTTCGCACATCATGTACGAGAAGGTAAACCCAGATCCATAACACCTGATGTTGAGGAAAGGGTGTTAGACATTGTACACGAACGTCCAAGTACTTCAACAAGGAGGATTGCTATCCAGGAGCGTGTGCTGAGTCATATGAGTGTGTGGCGGATTTTACATCTGCAGTTACTGTATCCATATCATCTCCAGCGTGTGCAAGCTCTCAACAATGCAAACTTCCCTCCAAGAGAGAATTTCTGCCAGTGGATGCAACGACAGTGTACTTTGAACCCCCTGTTTGTAAGCAGTATTCTGTTCATGGATGAAGCTGGGTTTACCCATGACGGTATTTTCAACTTCCATAACAGTCACATTTGGGCCGATGTCAATCCTAATGCAACACACGTGTCACGACATCAGCAACGTTTTTCGTTGAACGTCTGGGCCGGACTGCTTGGAGACCGCATAATTGGACCACACTTCCTACCACAGAGACTAACCGGAGATCGGTACAGGCAGTTTCTGTGTACTGTACTTTCAGATCTGCTTCATGATGATGATGTTTCTCTGAACCAACGCCTGAACATGTGGTTTATGCATGACGGTGCTCCAGCACATTTTCAATTATGTGTGTGCCGGCTTCTAACTCGACGATATGGTCAACATTGGATAGGACCTATGCCATGGCCTCCAAGGTCACCGGATTTAAATCCCATGGATTTCTGTGTGTGGGGTCATGTCAAAAGCCTGGTTTATGCTACAGAGGTCAACTCTCTTGAAGAATTACGCGTGCGGATTGAAGCAGCCTTCCAGCATTTACAGAATAAACCAGGACTGCCTGAGAGGATTCGCAACTCATTTCAGAGACGAGTTCAATGTTGCATTCACACGCATGGGCAACATTTTGAACACCTTCTTTAAAGATTAGAAATTCCATGTGTTCCTACGTACTGATCAACTGCAACAAACAATGTGTTCTATCTCGACAATGGTTGATTTGCGGACCCATGTTTATTGGACATTTGTAGCTTCTTTTGGCCAGTACTTTCTATGTGTGCATTATTGACCATCACTTCTGTTACACCCTATATACATATATATATATAGATACATACACACACTTAACACTCTCTCTCTCAAGAAGTGCTTGGTTTACTTTAAATAATTTCACTTTTATTTTTTAATGACGGGAGTCAGTAGCAACAAAAAAGACCTATGTATACGTGTGCGAGATTGTTACTTCTACCGATTTTGTTTTATGCTATATATTACAATGCTGCAGTATGGTATAGTGAAGAAAATAAAGTACAATAAGAACTGAATTAACATTATTTGAATGGCATGCTTCAATTTGTAAAATTCCAGTTATGTCTCACATTTTTGACGTGAGCAACAATAACGCCAGTACTGAGGGTGTCGCATGCTAATGGTGTAGTAGTGCATCAAGCATGTTATATTATTTACGTGAAACCGCTTAAATTATTTTTATTGCTGTTATCTACGAACAGAAAAACACTTGAAAACAACGCTTCTATAATTTTAAAAGTTGAGCACATTTGTTGGAGTAATTTTTTTTCGGACTTCTCAGTATGGCTAAAAAAGGCTTTTTTTAGAATGATGTAACTACGAAAACACTGCCTGAATTCGTCAAGTGCAAACTGAGGGGTGTGTGTTTGTTTTTATGTCATACTATCCAAAAATAAAATTTTATGATCACCGAGTGTCATAGGAAAACTACTACAAGGAAAACCTTGCACGCCAGTTTGGCGAACTGCGAATAGATGAATTTTTGTTAAGGGTAGTACTCTGGCTCTTATCGCTATACTGTTCCACGCGTCAAATACTGAAATGTGAGACCAGTACACACAAGTTTGTATGAACGGCAGTGACGCAGAGGGGCGGGTCGTGGTAAGTGTGTTGAACCAAGGTAGGAGAGGGGGGAAGGGGGACGCAAGGGACTACATATTACTAATACTTGGCAACTCAGCATCAAATAACTCTGTTCCTTCTCTTCGCTTTCTTCCCCTTCTTGCCACCGGCCCCTTCTGCGCCCGTATTTGGCAGTGCTCTCTAGCGCTAAAGGGCTGAACATATTGAATTGAATTTTTCTTGTGTTTGTAAAGACACACATTAGATAACACTACCTGTTAGTTCTGTGCATATGTAGCGTCCCTTTCTTGCCCTTAAACAAATCATTCTTTTTTTTTACAAGAAAATTTTATGCCTTTTGTTAACTGATTATTTTTATCACTTGAATTTGACTTGAAAAGCTTCATGGTAAAAAGTGTTCTTTATACAGTCTAATTACAGTAAGTGAAATGCATTAAACTAATTACTAATAGTAGGAGAATTAAAAATACTATTCCAGGTAATACATACCATGCTATTTCTGAAATTATTAATATTACAAACAGACATGTCTCGGGCTTTGTTTATTTTTTCAATTGGCTCGAGGACTTGACTGTATGGTAATGATATTAGCTTACAGTCATGAAAACATTTACATGTGCATATATGTTACATTTGTAAATAATGGTATGGGATATGAATGTGTTATCTATTGTTGTGAATGGTAAAGTAATAGTGTAGTAGTGATGTAGACAAGTCTACCAACAAGTGTATTTATATGACAGTTATGTGTAGATAATTTTCTGTTATCCATTTTGTCAGTTGAACATATTCAATTGGTCCAGGGTTTTCTATGTTGCAAACATTTCACTTTGACTCACTCATTCAGTGAGCAAGTAGTTTTTGTACCAAAGTAAAATATTATATGTAGTTTCTGAAATGACACCAGGTGTAAAAATCAGAACTTGTTAATAGAATAGAATGTAATGTGATCCTTGTTTGCAGGGTTGTCAGACTGAAGGCCTCTGCCTTTCACTAGAGTTGGCAGTGGTATTGCTCAAACCCCAAACAAACTTTTCATGCAGTATCCTATGTACTGGAGGTGGTTACTGAAATGGTTAAAATGTAAATAACATTGCATGAAATAAATTTTCAAAATATTTGACACTTTAACATAGCTTCCTCAAAAATATTAACTGAATACTGGAACATTTGTGCAGCTGAATGGATGACTTAGTGCCTACGTGTCTTATATAATTAACTCAGATTTCTTAATTTTTCTAAGAGTAGAAATAAATGAAAATTTTTAAGTATGTATAAGAAATAATTGATCATAGTAAAATACTACAAAATGACTTCAGCACTATTTTATAACCATTCCCATTAAATTGTATGGTGATGTAAATAGATAGCATAAAATTATTGAGGAAAAAATTATACTACAGTGAACCCTCGATAACTCGGACCTCGATGTCCCGGGCTTCGGATAACTCGGACAGAATTTTTAAAAAATTTTAATAATTTTTAACTAATTATTTTTTGGTTAAAAGACATAAAAAATCGTTTCTGCTGGATTTTAATTCATCACATTATATTTTACTACAGTAAATATCTGGCAAGTTCCGTGAGATAAAATGTTGCTAGCGAGGCACGCAACGCGCGAGTAAAGATGCAACACAGCAGGCCGACCACTCACTTCTTTATCTTTCCTCCCTTTTCGCCCAGCGAGCCAGGCACGTGTGTCGTAAATAAACATTTCAATGTGGTGCTTGTGAAATGACGGTAACTAAGAGTTATAATGACACATAAACGGAAAATTATTTTGTTCTGGTATGTGCAATGAATTCAGGGCTGCAAAACAAATTGTCCCGGACATTAAAAAGAAAAAGTAAAAGTCATTGCTTCACATTGCGATGTAGAAAAATTGGTGAGAAGGTTTTACGCCCCATTAACAACAATGTATTCAAGAGTCGATGTGGGTGGTGAAAGAACAACGCAACATCCATGCCCAAGCCGGACACGATGAGTCACGCTCGCTTGTTGATGATGCTCTGTTGATAATGTAACGGCGTCTGGAGAGTTGTAACGTTTTAAGCGTGAATCGGATTTGTTTATAAACTACTTCACGGGAAATAATAGCGTACATGTAATGGACCGTAAAATGTAAACGTCTTATGCGGGATAATTTTAAACGATTTTTATTGAGTGACGCACGTGAATGGATTAACAACATTTTGTAGTCTTAATTTTTCCATTTTACTATACACCGACAAAATCTTTTTCTTTATTTTAGAAGAAATGTTCACGTTATGAACGATTAAATAAAGAAAAAAATGTACATTTGTTATATTCTACACCAAAAAAAAAAAAAATTTGAAGGTATTTTTTTTGAAAACCCCTTATAATGGCCGCACCTCATTTTTTGGGCCAAAAATTTGGTCAAAAATATGCGGCGATTACGCGAGTAAATACGGTAACTCTGTAGAACATGATTAAAATTTTATTGCTTTATAATATGACAATTTGTGTAAGAATACAGCTGTAAATTATGTGTTCTATGATGCAATTTACATACATAAAATTAAATTTTAAAATTAGCAGTGTTAAAATATGTTCACATAATGTACAGTGACCCAGAAGGATTGTTAATTACAGTACCGTTTTTATTCATGTATACGAGGAAAATTATTTTTATACCTTTGTAACTTTGAAGGAGGGTAAAGTAACTATCAGGGTAACAGTTGGCTGCTGCCCCTATGCTGTAACATACGGACGTAAGGTATTTTTCAATGTAAACATCTTGTGTGAGATGCGTGTGGTCACGTGCGGCGTTTGTATTGCACGATACTGTACCGGTTGACCTTGACTACTTCCGCTCGCAACCTCCCTAGCTTATCTCCAACGATCATTTCTTATCTCTCTCACACATGCACGCACATTGGCTGTCGCCAGCCAGACGAAAACTTTTATGTAATAGAAGAATGCCTGGTGCCAGCTTCTAGTACAGAGATAAAAAAAATGATCAGCCAGAAGTAGCAGCATAAAAAAATAAAGATCTGACTGCCCACATTGTTTGACATTCTTTTATAGTCCTCCACGTTACGTTAATTTTCCCACTGCATGGTGGCCCTTCCGTAACTTGATACGATAATTACGTACAAAACAGTATTTATTGCAGCCTCTTTTGCTTGTAGAAATAATAGCGTTTTAATTTCTTCGCATTTCTTGTGATTGACTGATTACCCCACCTCCCCGGACACCCCTCGATAACACGCACAAATCGTAACTCGGACAGCTTCTCCCCCCTTTTAGTCCGAGTTATCGAGGGTTCACTGTATTTGGATTGAGAAACATTATAAATAAGTACTTTCTAATCCTGTCACTGAGAATGGGATTGATAACATACAAAGTTTTCGATACAAGTTCAAATAGGTGTGAGGTGATGACATTTTTTTTTTTATAGGAGTTATTCTATCTGGATTGTTGAATATTGTGACAAGTCCAGAAGAACAGCAAGACAAAATCTAAAGATTGAACATGGCCATTAACACTTCCACATATTCCATAAAAATAAAAGAAAATCATTTGATTTTGCAAGTGAGTTATTACCATACAGTTTAGGTGTTAAATAGAAATAAGTATCTGCAATCTCAAACTGGGAATAGGAGTAAAATCCAAGTTTACAAGCAATGAACAAGCAACATTTTTTTTTTTTTTCAGTTTATATTTGGGCCTCAAAATGTCTCTATCTTTTGAACAAATAAAAAATCTCTCAAACAATCAAGAAATACAAATGGCATATGAATTTACAAATAAATCTTCCCCCCCAAAAAAAGCAATTAACAGTGTACGCTGAGTGCATTTACAATTGACTTCAGTAACAATTTACAATTATGTCGGCTATCCAGGCTATAGGAAGTACAATCATATTATTCAGACATTTAAGTATAAATTCAGTGCAAAATTACAATACAATAATTTTATCTATGTTACATCTCACAAAGAATGCAACGAAACTATGGCCCGGGCGCATAACCTAAGTCAGTACTGCGTGTAAGACCGTTTTCAGTAAGACTCGACTCTAAGACAAATTTATTTTCAACCATGAATTCTAATAATCAAATTTCTACAAGTTCCCAAGTCTCCTTATTCTGACTACTAGCAGGTTTTACCGCCCATAGGGCATAGATTAGATTTTAACATCATCTCTTACTATACTTAACTTGAACATAGCTCCAACAGACTCCTAAGAGTGAGAGGTACTGGCCGAAAGTACACAAATTTTCCCGCTGGATAGATGTGTAGTACATGGTGGTTATTATGCTTATTTTATGTACACTCCATTGAGGATGAGTTTCTGTCAACCCAGTGGGTGGGAGGGTATTCCCATTGGCTGTAAACAACTCAATTCCCTTGGCTGCTTTGGTGTGCCTGAGTGTGGGAAAAATGATAGGTCCCTCTTTGAATGACATTTTTTATGCTGGCCACAATTTTAAATTGCTTAGCAGGAATATTGACCATGTGCCAAACGGCGAGTTTCTTTAAAACCGATTGTGTCTGTGTTTCATTATCTGTAGAATGATATAGACCATTTTAATGGTCAGTTTATAAATTAGAATAAAGCTCATTAGTTTTACATTTCGATTAAGTATTTGTGTGAGGTATGGAGAAATATTGTAGGAAATTGAGGTAATATTGTGCTGCGTTTAGCAACACAAAAAGGTGAACTGGATATTCCCGAGATTGTAGTGACTCAACTCTACTTGAATGAAAATACACAAATAATTAAAGGAAGGCATTCATATATTGCAAGCATAAAGTAAGTTACACAATTGAACTTTATATGGCACGTTAATCAAGCGACATAGTCCTGAGCCGCAACAAAAGTGATTAACATAGTGTGGTGGTACTTCTCCCCTTCACACACATACAGCAGTTCGTGGCGTCCACGCCGACCACGTGCTTCCACAAACGCGCCCTCGGTAATTTGCTCGTAGAATGTTATTAGATTTAACATGCCCTCAGCTAGCTGTAGTTTCAGTGGTAGAGTCACAAGTTCTTACCTCAGCGTCGTGGATCCGAGAAGAGAAGAGCGAAAAACCACTAAATATTTACCTCGTTAGGTGTACCCAGAGATCGTTATTACCAATAACTGATAAAGGTACCATTCGGTTGCATTATGTTTATTGAATTCACAGATTTGACCTCAACAACACAGTTACAGATCCCTGTACAACACACACTGTGGGCTCTCACCTCAGGCTTACATCCAACTTATACTGCTAAAATAAATAGCTAAACTCAGATCAATATTATTATTTGCATAGCCCGATGGTTCATGCTACCAAAAAAAAGAATGCTATGGCCCCGATGTTAAAGAATCTCCATGGCACGTTCGCCCGCGGGAGCTCTCCCCGCACACGTCTGATCCCTTTCACATCCAGCTAGCAAGAAGCAAAAGAACATCCGGGATGCTGGACTCCCAGCATCCTCCTCACTTCTCTCCGGAAGTGCCCAAGGATGGCGCACTACAGCACAATCTCCATAGGTTAGCACTCTACCTACCGAGAGCATTCCTAAACTCATTGAAATGATTGTTCCATCTGAGAAATCACATTATCCCAGTCTCTACTTACACAACTTCATCGCGCTCGGCGATTCTTGAGACTGTACATATCTCTGGGCAACTAACAAGAAGGAAAAGTTACAAGATGACTATCCCCCCTTCAATGAAAACAATAACAAATGATTCCACATACACGATTACACTTTCCTTAGCCCTGAATGCTCTCGCCTGTTACACATTACACTCAAATTGTTAACAGAAATTACTCGTATTTATGGTTCAGCCCACCGCTCGTAAATTAACAGGTTTAACACATAAGTTATTGTGTAAATTACGTCTCACTTAACTGAAAGTGTTCTGCTGTACTCCTGCCTTGGTCTACACCAACATTGACGTATTAAGTCCCGGTTCTGCAACTTAGATACTACTCGCATGTCCTTTCTTAATTCTAACACCCGGTGATCTCGACGCACTACACTTGGCAAGCCAGGTTCCCAAAGCACCGGGCGACATCTAGCCTACACCCTTCCATTATAGCTAGTGCCCCACGAAGCATCTCGGGATCCCATTAGACCTATGCTGACGCCGGAAAACCACGTATAAACGTATTTCAAAGTTACGGAAGTTAAGATTATGATTACGTTACGCTTATGCCAACACGAAGCCACAATTCCACACAACAAACAAATTTGGAAAATTTAAATAGGGTGTGTAGGCCAAGTACCTTACAATAGGCACGGTCAAATGGAGACAGAAATAAGGTAACTCACTCAGCATGCCGCCGACCGTACAAACCGGAATGAGAATTAATGTTAAAAGAATATTAAACTTTACTCATGGTAACCTTGCGACTTATCAAGATGCCGTTAAACATTGAGGTCGCATAGGAACCAACCAAAGAAAAGACAGCTAACTCTTACCCTAATAAGACACGCCGATCGACGGCACGACGAGTGAGTTCCCACCCGTAAGAAGGTAGGTCAGACACGGGACGCAGCCAGGAGAAGAGTGGCAGCAGCGGCCGGGCCAGCCGATCACGGCAGGCATGAAGAGGTGAAGGCAGGGGAGGGTTGCCGGAGGGAGGGGGAACCCGAGCGTCTCCGAGAGGGCCAGAAGATCGCCGAAGGTAGACTCCGAAGCCAGACTGGAAACAGTTCAAGACAGGCTCCACACATGCTCGAAGCACTCATAGCGCAGTTGTTAATATAAATGCAGGCACCCATAACAAGGGCTGGGCAAGCACCAGCACAACCCCCTGCCCTATCAGCAGGATGGGGGATTCATCCAATCAAAGCGTAGAGGTGCAGCACACATTGCCACCTTCAACATGGCATAAAATGTCAGTTCCAAGGAATCCCTTATGTCCAGGGATAGAAAGGTACTGTCAGAGAGTGTGGCGCGGGAGCCTCCAAGACGTCCAGACCAAGTTTCCACAGAAGAACGACCTACAGAGAGCCGGGACCCCACAACTCCGGAGAGAGGAACAAGTAATAAGGGTACTTTAGAACCCAGGGACATGAAAAAAGGAAAACAGCTATGAATAAACAATCGTAGAAAAACCGAACCCCTGAAAATTAAGCATTTGGTTAACAAACATAGGCTCACATGACCACACGGTTCATATTTGCTTAGAATTGAAATACCATTACTGATTGTGCTCACCAATAGATATTGACGTTATGAAAAAAACATTCAATATCAACACTTAAAAAAATTACTTAAAAATAGTTACAAATATTTAAAAATACACACCTAGACAAAACAACCGGCCGGTTATTTCATAATTACATACTATAAAACCAAACTAGATACTCAAAATACTACATTTACACATCTCATATTTATACCACTCGAATTATGGAAACTTTAATCACTACACCAAACACATCTCAAATTAAGGTTAGAGAGAAATCAACACTTTAATGTAATAAATTACTATTTGTACCCACAAAACATATACAATATAAATTCACCTACAGGAATATTTAAACACAAAAATAATTTCCTGTAAATATATGACATGAATAATCCACACACAGATAATATAAGCATATATGAGATCTCCAATAAATATAAAGTTATATAGCAATTTAAGGGAAAAGGAGAGGGCACACACATGGCTAGACGAACAACACACTCGCAGGACAAAACAACAGGCCTGAGAAACAGACGACACAACACAAAAACACTTTAACGCATAATATTTAAAACACCAACAACATAAACACTTAACATAACACCACAAACTACGCACTCTAACACACAACAAACACCCCACCACGACACATGCAATCCGGACTCTTCTCCCAGGAAATGGGTGTCGAAACTCAATGTCGGGAGCCCAGTAGACACCTCTTCTGCAGCATCGATCGGCTCTCTACCTCAATTCCGCGGTACCAATATAACTCTGTAACAAATACATTAATCATGAGTGTCATCCAGGCAATGTTTCATGTGCGACATATGGGCCTTATGCACAACGCGACAGGAGGAGGGATCCGCAAGCAGGACGGTATTGGGGCCCAGCATTCTCACGATACGGAAAGGCCCTGCAAATGGGAGCAGGAGTTTGCTGCCAACAAATTTGGCCTTGAAGGGTAATACGAATTACTTGCAATATACCTGTTGATCAACTTGATAATCGCTGGCAACATGCTGTGCATTCACTCACGATTGAAGAACCTGCCGAGCATCAACCAGATTCCCCAACACCTTGTGACACAACAACTCTCGCTCCAAGTCAGACAAGGGCATATCTGGAGAAGGGACACCCCAAACATTCAAAAGGGGATGCAACAAATCACGCCCCAGCATCACTCGGCTAGGAGGAACATTTGTAGCACCATGACAGAGGAATTTAATCCCACATTAATCAAGTCCAGGTCCTCATCCCAGTTCTTTTGATTGCCATGATACAAAGCAGACAGCAAAGACTTCAAGTTTCGGTTGAACCTCTCAACCAGGTTACCACAGGGGTAGTACAGCCTCGAAGTATACTGATTAATAGACCAACGAAAACACATATTTCGAACGATTGAAGAAACTAAATACGGGACGTTATCAGATACTAGGTTGAGCGGAGGCCCAAAAACGAACCACACCCATTCATTCAACATTCTCACAATTACTGAACTCTTCAAGCTCCTCAGCGCCAACAAAAGAACAAATTTACTAAAGCAATCTAGTACCACCAGGATATACAGATTGCCCTTAGAGGACCGGATCATAGGACCAAACACGTCTAGGTGCAGGGTCTCCCAATAAAGGTCAATTGGTCTACAGAATATAACCCTACCTTTCCCATCCGAGCAGCTTTTGCCCGATGACACAAATCACAATTTCACACGAAAATGCGCACATCTCGGTACATCCTGTCCCAATAAAACCGGTTACCCACTTTTCTTAAGGTCCCCAAGCGACCCAAATGCCCACCAAAAGGCGAGGCGTGGAAATTTTTTAATAATTCAGAACGATAACTCTCCGGAACGACTACCCTATGCAGTCTCCCACGTCGACCCACATAAGTAACCAGACCATCAATATCAGCCAAAGGAAAAATCTCACCCCAGCCCAAACGAAGCCTAACATCCCGACAAACGGTATCATCCCTTTGAGCCTGTTCAAGTTGCACATAGAACGAAGGATGTAAGGTAAAGGCTAAACACATTCCTGATCACTCCACCGGATCGCAGTTGTAGTCTTCAGGGCAAAACATATGCGATAGCACATCCGCTTCCACGTTGCTTGTCCCTTAGACATGCCGAACAACAAACCTGAATTTAAGAAGACGGAAGGCCCATCTCCCAAGCTTCCCGAAGTCGTTGGAATGTCCCAGGAGTCAGGAAACAGCCTGGTTGTCCGTACACAGATTAAATTCCACATCACCTAGAAGAGACTCAAATTTCGCCATCCCCCACACACAGGCTAGAGCTTCTTTTTCGAATGTGCTCAATCTGCGCTCGGACTCGGCCAAAGCACGACTGGCAAAAGCTACTGGTACCATTACACCATCGCGACATTGTCCGAGCACAGCACCAAGAGCCACGATCAATGCATCAACATTTAACACAAAGCACAGATCAAAGTCGGGGAGAAACAAAGCTGGAGCTGCGGCCAAGCACAACTTCAATTGATTAAAACTCTGTTCTTTGTCATCTTCCCACTCAAAGGCCACATTCTTCCGCTTCAAATGGTTGAGAGGGGCAGCAAGCTCTGCAAAACGAGGAATGAACCATAATATCCCATCATTCCTATAAACCTCTATACTTCTTTCACAGACTTGGGGCAGGGGAAGTTTACAATAGGGCTGACCCAACTGGGGTCCATCATCAGCTGACCTGCACACACAATGTATCCGAAGAATTTCACAGAATATGACGCCCATGTGACTTTAGAAGGATTAATGGTCAACCAGGCAGCACGCAAACACTCAAGGACCTGGCTAAGATGGTTCAAATGCTCTTCAAATGTATTGCTGTATGCGATTACATCATCAATGTAATTATACACAAACCGGTACGTAATATCAGACAATACATGGTCCAACACCCTAGACAGGGCCTGCATTCCGAAACACGCACCCATAGGAATACAATTAAATTCAAACTGGGCCCACAGAGTACAGAAGGCTGTGTATTTACTGCTGTCAGGGTGTAACGAACATTGATGAAAGCTCGAGTTTAGGTCTATGATGGAAAACACTGACGCTTTCCCTAGATACGGAAGTGCGGTGTCTAAAGTAGGAGCCGGAAATGGACCGAGGTGGATCTTGTGATTAACTTCAGAGATATTCATCATCAAACGGAACCCCTGACCGCCTGGTTTTTTAACTAGGAATGCCGGACAAGCATAATCAGTCTTCGAGGGTGATAGAACACCTTCAGACAACAATTTGTCAATCGCCTCACACATAATCCCGATCCTATAATAAAACTTACATCGAACCGGAATGTCATCGGTCACGATAAACCTGTATGGGAGTACATCACAACGGCCCATTTTTGGTGTGATTGCATCACTGTACTCTTGCAACACCGCCTGCACGCGCTCATAATGCGGCGAATCTAATGTGGCCACGCGACCACAGGAAGCAGGAGAGAACCTGACAAAAGTGCACACTTTACCTCTGGGGCAAACTTAAATGTCTGACACCGACCATAAGCGTCAATCACAGCTCGGGCATGCGTCAAAAATTCCAACCCCAAAACAACATCAGCAACAAGATTCTGTAACACCCAAAATCGAAAATCCAACAAAAACCCAGCTATCTTAAAATGCAAGACAACAGAATAAGAGCATCATATCACCTTTCTGTCAGCGATGCTCGTAGACAAAAACTCTGTCAGAATTATTTTAGATTTTAAGAAGGGGTGCTTCTGCATTAAGATAGCCAAAAAACTTTCACCTACAAATCAATAGATAGGCCCGGAGTCAACAAGGGCAGCCCGATCTTCATACAAATTGCAAGCTAACCAAACAGTCAGTATGAAGGGCGCAATATTCTAAGTTTTATCCCTCCATCGCACATTCACGAAGGGCACGATTCAGTTTCCCGGACATGCCGGCCAAACATACCCAGAACGCCCACACCTGAAACGAGCCCTAACACTTGTCTCTTTGCATGGAAGAGGGCAATTAATAGCAGAATGTCCAAACGCAACGTAATTAGCGCACCACACACGGGATGCCGATGGGACCCTAGACTCGGGAACACCCGCGAGCGAAAACCCGTAAGGTCGGCCCCCTGTAGTCACTTCTTCGGACCCTAGCGCACTAAGAGATGAACTCGCTGCTGTTCCTGGGGGCGAGCAGTAGACGTTGCTTGGGGGCGGAACATGGCGATAAAATGTGAAAACCCGTAAGGTCGGCCCCCTTCAGTCACTTCTTCGGACCCTAGCGCACTAAGAGATGAACTCGCTGCTGTTCCTAGGGGCGAGCAGTAGACGTTGCTTGGGGGCGGAACATGGCAATAAAATTCACTGTCTAGCCCCAACTCACGCTCAATGCCAATAGCCAAAAAGTGAAGCTACTCAAAGGTTCTAGGGGGAGCATGACCGAAACGGAGCACTCTCGCTTCTGGGGTCAAACGATCCAGAATTAACCCCACAAATTTCTCTTCTAAGGATGTCAAATTCATCGCCCTGGCATTCATTCTCACATCCTCGATGAACTGCGTAACGGTCTCGGCCGGATCCTGATATCCATCAACAAAACACTTTTTTACCGCTGGCCACACTACTGGTGGACCAGCATACTCAATTAGACTCCACTTAAATTCATCATACCCCTGCTGGGCATGCAACACATCTGTCCAAATCGCCGTCGCTTGTCCCTCAAGACGACCTCCTAGCACATTGAGAAACACAAATTACTTAATTATTTTAGTGCTGTAAAACACGGCATCGCCTTGCACAAAAGCGCCAATACACTTTCAGGTCGTACTACCGTCAAAATCTCTATCTTATTGACCTGTTCAATAACAACGCTTTCAGCAGTCTTTAGAGGTCCATCTGTCGGGCCGACACACACTTCCAAGGCCGCTGACTCAACGGCACGTAACGTAGCAACATACCCCACTGCGCACACGCGTAAAGATGTCATGTCCTCGCAGTCAACAAACTATATGCCCGCTTCCCTTAAGTAATCACGCAGTTAAAAAAAATCCCATTCTATAAATAAAGTCACTTGAAAACTGTGCCATGACTGCCCTTACCTTGGTTCTAACTGAATCAATAAAACTCTTTAATGTGTGAACGCGAATATAATATTCCAAACACGAAGTCCGACAAACAACCCGATTCGGGAATAAAACCCGAGCAGGAGTCGACGCAGGAATTTGTGCTGCGTTTGGCAACACAAAAAGGTGAACGGGATATTCCAGAGATCATAGTGACTCAACTCTACTTGAATGAAAATACACAAATAATTTAACAAAGGCATTCCTTTATTGCAAGCATAAAGTAAGTTACACAATTGAACTTTATATGGCACGTTAATCAAGCGACACAGTCCTGAGCCACAACAAAAGTGATTAACATAGGCACGGTTAAATGGAGACAGAAATAAGGTAACTCACTCAGCATGCCGCCGACTGTACAAACTGGAATGAGAATTAGTGTTAAAAAAATATTAAACTTTACTCATGGTAACCTTGTGACTTATCAAGACGCCGTTAAACATTGAGGTCGTGTAGGAACCAACCAAAGAAAAAACAGTAAACTCTTACCGTTATAAGACACGCCGATCGACAGCACAACAAGTGAGTTCCACCCGCAAGAAGGTAGGTCAGACACGGGGCACAGCCAGAAGAAGAGTGGCAGCAGCGGCCGGGCCAGCCGACCATGGCAGGCCCGAAAGTAGGAAGGCAGGGGAGCGCGGCCGGAGGGAGGGGAACCTGAGCGTCTCCTAGAGGTTCAGAAGATCGCTGAAGGTAGAGTCTGAGCCAGATGGGAAACAGTTCAAGGCAGGCTCCACTCATGCTCGAAGCACTCATAGCACAGTTATTAATATAAATGCAGGAACCCATAACAATGGTTGGGCAAACACCAGCACAATATGATATTCTTTTACTTAGCTAGGAAAACTTTTAAATTATTTTTTGTAACTGGCCGTATTTTTTAAATCCCAACTTTTTTAACTCACACGTTTTTCAAAATTTCAAATTAAAAAAAAGCTTTCACATTCTTATATAATGGTGAACAACGTGAATGAAAAAATACCGGCCATTCATTAAAATTTGTTATTTTGTATCAGTCACTTTTACATAATTTATTTACACTGTTCATTTGCATCACCTTGTTTTCTTCCTAGTTAAAATACATAACCAAATTGCATTGCACAGTTTATTCCTGAAAGAAGTAGCAGCTGTCACATAAAAAATACTGAAACAGCAAACTAATTAAACATAACATTTAGGCCAGGAGAATCTGATTAATTTTGTACTGCTTGTACTCCTATTTATATAGGAGAAATTATAATTTAAATTTGAAATGAAATATACGATGATTGTTTCAGAATGCGTTTTTATTTTTAACATACTATATATATTTTTCATGATTAAATACGTAAATAGAAATTCTTTACATCCAAAAATTTCACTGGAAAACTATACAAAGTCTTAGTACATAACTTGAAATATATTTTTACATTGCTGCAGAGCTTGAAGAAATCAACAGATAATGTTTGTTTAGCAGTCTGGCAATAAAGTAAACCGGTTTTAATCTAATGATTTAAAATGACAGAAAATAACAAATTCTTCCTTTATATGAATGTTACTTATTGATATTTACTGAATTTCTTCTCTCTTTCTCTGATTTTGAGCAATCAATGCAGGGTTTCTTATAAGGCATTATCAATTTACTTTGGAAGTAGACAGTTTTTTTATTAAACTTTTACAGTTTTGACATAAATATTTTGTTCCAGATTTTGTTTCTTTCTGTTCTTTAAATTCTTATTCCTAGTGGTGTCCACAGACAGAAAAGACAATTTTTTCTGCGTGTAAAATGTAATTGCCCTTGCTCTTGCAGGTGTAAACTGTGATTTTTTTTTTTAAATTTTTAACATGTTTTCTGATTTGTCAGTTTACAACATACTGTACTTTTTTTCTGTATTTCTTCTTTGAGCATCATGTAAGGTGGACAATGGACTCTTTAATTTCTACAGTTCCATCATCTCTAAAACGCTCGTCCACAGTGGCATTGAAGTAAGATATTACCGGATGAATAAAAAGTCCACAGTCTGAAATGGATATCATTAGTTCTTGCTTCATCGCTTTGAATGCTGTGACCAAAAACGCAAAATTACTGGCAGCTTGCCTGCAATTTCCTATTTTATTTTATGTATACTATATTGTTGAATTTTAAAAGAACCTTAGAGGAAGCTCTGTTGGGACGCAGCTAGTATTATATAAACTTGCAGACTCATTTTTCTTTCCAAAAAAGATTAAAACGAGACACGTACATCTGAGTATGCAAATGACAGTTTTTTTTGTATTGTAACAGATAGTTCTTTTTTTTTATTCTAATGTCGTATTAATCTTTTCTAAGTCAACATGGACCTTGATTAAGTATGTGCATACAAAAAACATATTAGTGGCATAACAAATATGAATGGCTATTAATTTTCGTTGTATCAGCATTAAGACACACAGTTATACTTGAGATAAATTCCATTGTGGAATGGAGTACATCTGTAACTAAAACAATGCTGTGAGAGTTGAAATACATATAACACTAAGTTTCTATCCCAAAATTTGTTCGCAGTTTATTAGTTTCTGTAAGTGGCATTGGTTTTACGCCTGTGAAAGAAAGGCGATTGATTTACTACCAAAGATACCACAATAAATTCACGTGACCATTATCTGTCGCTTTATTATTTCAAAGGGGGTGTTATTCAGATCTGATTAGAAAACAGTAACTGTTAGAATCTGGGAACATAACACAAAATAAAGTACTGTATGTTATTTTCATAATGTTAGTAATTTCCTTTTTTTAGGAGTGTTCATGTAAATGCTTATTGGTCTTTCTCTAAGTCACAAATGTTATCTATTGGGTTTCGTTCTGTACCTAACCGTTTTTGATCACTAAAGAAAACTTAATATGCAATTTTCGATTTCAGTAAGCTCTTGCTGGTACTTAGACAATTGGAGGCGCGACGGATTGGCGCCGGCGAGAGAGTTGGGTGGGGGGTGGTGACGCACTTCAAGGAAAAGATGGCAGGCCTTGGAAATTTTTAGTTTCTTATAATTATTGTAACGTCAAGTAATTTGCCATTTTCTTTAAATACCAGGGACCTTTAAATTTGTGATGTCCGGCAATTGTGTAATTTTTCCTATGTTCTGTATGCACAAACAAATTATTAATAAGTTAAAATAGTTCCCGAAGCTCTTGGAGTGGAGGGGGTGACGCTGGGGTAGCGTACCCGTGCTCTCGGCCATTGATTGTTGTGTCTGATTTGTGAACAATTGCACCTGTGTTCCCTTGCTGTGCAAGGAAAGATGAAAGGGCATGTATGGGGCATGTCTCCATGAGAGGATGTTGGCAAGCACGTCGGTCGTAGTGCGTGGGCACTAATTGTTGGATTTATTAATTGGTGCAATTAATTCGAGGTCGTTGATTCCGGGAGCGAGGGGCTGCTATATCCTCGACGGATGCCACATGGCCGCGAATTAGTGTTGTATGTGCTGTACTGAATGTTTATTTTTCTTCTTTTCTCGCTCGAAGCACTGCAACAGCGATCGGGAACTCTTTCAAGTTGTGCCTAACTAATTTTTATTAATTATTATTCTTGATTTATGCCGAGACACCACGCAGGACTTCATGTAGTATTTCCCGCTCAACTGCCATGCGAGGACCTTTTTCTGTATTACCATGGTATTGCAAAAGCTGATAATAAACAAAAGCTGTCACAATTATTCACTGGAACAGCACGCGTCTTCATTTGAACTACGAACCCACGACCCACTAAATGAGGAGAGAGACGCTCTGCTGCTATTGATATTCCCGGAAGCACGTGGTAAGGTAAAGAGAAGGGACAGTACCACCACAGCAGACTAAAAAGAGTACTATCTCAAACTACCTTGAAACAGATATATTTTTCCTTTATAAACCCTCACTTGGACTATATGAATATTATTTGGGGATTGCCATTAAAACAGCTGGAAGTTATCCAAAGGAGAGCACTTGCTAGCCTTATGGGAATTAATTTTTTTACCTCAGCCAAGATGGTGTATACCACATTCCATTAAGATTGAGTATTGAAAAAAATGTATTATTGTATACTTATAAGTTAATTCATAAGTTGTCACATAGCAATAGTTTATGTTTTCACACTGCTGTACATAATTATGCTACAAGATCTATATCAGATTTATATTTAATTGAAATATTATCTACAAAACATGGCCAAAGGGGATTGTGCCATCAATGCATTGTAACTTTTAACTTGTTACCAGATTTTATCTTAAAATGTATAACAGTTTTTTGAAATTTAAAACTAGATTAAAGAAACATGTGTGGACTCAATTTATACAAATTGACAAATATTAACCATTGAAATATATGGTATGCAACTTACTAACAATGTGTGTGTATATATATATATATATATATATATATATATATATGGTAATGTACAGTATGATTTTATTTTGTTTGTGATGTATTGGTTAAAGATGTATATGTGTATTATGGTAATGGTGATATGTACTTATTTTGTTGTATGATGTATTGTAAATATATTGTTTACATAATTTACACTATGTTGAAATGTATTGTATATATAGTTCCAATATAGAGCCCTATGCTCTCTGAAACAATAAATTAAATTATTATTATAAAAAATAAAAATAAAAAAAGAATACCTCTACTTTGAAGGTCTGTATAATCACATCCAAGCAACTTAAAATTTTGTGCTACCACTCAAAAGAACCGTGGAGCTATGAAATTTTTGTACCATACCTTTATAAATGTTAAATTTGACCGCAACAAGCAGCACGACTCACATCAACGCAATACTCTAACTTGTTCCACACTCGTGCCAGCATGTCCGGAGTAATGATGTGGATGTCGTCCAGAAGCCTTTGTGTGAGGCGATGAGGGAGGAGGGTACAGCCTAAGGTTTCATTTGTGCGCCACTTGAGGGCTACCTTCATTGCACTACGAGCGTGTGTGGATTGTTAGTCCACAACACAATGTCAACGGAACAACAGAAGGTGTTCTGTGTCATTAGCTTTGCGAAATGTGAATCTGTGACAAATGTTCAACACAAATTCCATCGCAAATATGGACGTCTACCTGATAGGTGGAGTATCCTATGCTGGTTTCGTCAGTTTCGTGACAAAGGTTGCTTGTGCAAAGGCAGAAGTTCCGGGCGGTTACGTGTGTCAGACGACAATGTGCAACGAATTCAGCAAATATTCACTCGCAGTCCACAAAAATCAACTCTACAAGATAGCAGGGAAATGAGACTCCCTCTATCAACTGTGTGGAGAGTGTTGCAGAAGCGATTGCTGTACAAACCATAAAAGTTACAGCTTGTGCAGGCTCTTACTGAAAGGGACAAAGAACTGAGACATGATTTCTGTGTGGACGTTCTTGTCCAAAATGAAGTTGACGATGCCTTTGTCTCAAAGCTGGTGTTTAGTGACGAAGTGACGTTCCACGCCAACAGTAAAAGATCAACCAGCATAACATGAGAATATGGGGCCAGAAGAATTCACGTGAAACCATCGAACATGAGCACGCGTCACCCACAGTGAACATGTTGTGTGCTGTATCAAGAGAGACTGGTTTCAGACACTTCTTTTTTCAAAAGTCCACTGTTAATGGGATTTCTTACTTGGATATGCTTATCGAATGGTTATTTCCTCAGTTAGAAGAGGTGGCAGGTGGCTTCATTTTCCAGCAGGATAGTGCACAACCCCTTTGGCACCTAGCTATTTACGACTGCCTGAACGAGATGTTCCCACAACGCTGGATTGGTCACTGAGCAGATGGTGACCGACTGCTTCTTCACTGGCCCCCAAGGAGCCCAGATCTCACCTCGTGTGATTTTTTCTCGTGGGGGCTCATAAAGGATCTTGTGTTTGTTCCACCATTACTGGCTATCATTACCAAACTCAAAAAAGAATCATGGACACCATCCACACCATTACACCGGACATACTGGCACGAGTGTGTAACGAGTTGGAGTGTCATATCAATGTGATTCGTGCTGCTCTAGGCAGTCAAATTGAACATTTGTAAATGTATGGTACAAAAACTCCTTTGTTCCACGGTTCTTCTGAGTGGTCACACAACATTGTAAGTGGTTTGGTTGAGGTTATACAGACCTTCAAGTTGGGGTATTCTTTTTTACTCATCCTGTATGTTGCTTTCAACAGATAAAGGAGCTTTAAACTACTTTGACAAGTACATATATAAGTACAGTACTGTATATGAAAAATGTGTGAATTGTAGCAGCATTATATTTTACTATTGTTAGGGCATGTGTGTTAACATTAATTGATTGTGACATTATTTAATATAGTTCTGAGAAATCTGAAAAATTATAATATAAGTCATGGGTCCTGCATGAAAATGCTAGAAACTTTTACTTTGCAGTAAAGTTATTAATAACTCGTAGACTTTTGATCATATAGAGCAAGGTTATTAATCATATTTTTTTTCAGGGTAATGTGGAATTGTGTTGTTTACAATTCAATAGCAGGCCTCCATAGTGTAGTCAGTTAAGTGCAGGTGTATGGTGCGAGATGTCCTTGGTTCAAATCCTGGCTCTGGCATGGATGTTAAGTTGTCTGTTTCTTCACCTCACTTCACCCTAATCGGCTGTTAGGACCTCATTGTTAAATGGCCGTACAACTCTCTCACCTCAACTTTAGAATTTAATGTGTTAAGTTAGTTCTGGCATGCATAGTAACCTTCACAAATTGGTGAAATATGTGCACATTTGTAATCTACTACCAGAACATATGTTTTAACTTGCGGTAGTTAAAGTTTAATTTTCAACTGCATTGTTTTTTTTTTTTTTTTTGTTAAATGAAAATGTTCCTTACATAGGCTATGTGTTTCTTTTTCCAGTTGTACCGACATGGAGACAGAACTCCAGTACAACCCTATCCTACCGACCCGTATGGGAATGTTAGCTTGTGGCCAGTTAATTGGGGTCAACTCACTCCTGTAAGTACTATTGTGTTCACCAAGACAGATGTGTATTGTACAGCTGTAATAATAGGAAGAGACAGTGAATATTATATGTAAGGATTACCTAACATTGCTCAAGATTACATCAAGTAATCTACGCAGTATTTTTGATGTTGCAAAAGTCTCATTCAAAGTAAGTCATTAAGAAACCCTTAAGCAATGTGCAGTGGTAGGAAAAATGGAAGATTGTGTGCCTTATTTGAAACTCCTTTTAGTCATTTGTATTACAAAAAATATTAGTATGGAGTTCAGAAATTCTGAGGTTCCAGATACTTCTCAGTTATTTACACCCTCAAGTCAGAAATTCGTTAAAAAACCATACCATACCCGTATGGGAATGTTAGCTATAGTGTTCTGTGTTTGTCTTAATGTTTTAACTGTGAAGATGTTGGACCTTGATGCCTCCTTATCAGTGTGTCATTATATTCCCTGAGCAAATGTTTTCTTTATGTCAACCCAAGAGATACCTCTTCTATTTTTTTCCACAAGTGCATTTGCAGGACTGTGTTGCCTTGACTTGAAAAGTATGTTGTAATGAGTTCACAATCTGCTGTGTAGTAATTTTAGTTGGAATTGTTAAGTGAAGAAAGTAGCATTTATTACATCTGGTTTTACATCAGTTGTCTGGCTGAAAGGGAGTTTGAAATCTGTAATTACATTTTAAATAGAAGACTATAAAAGTACTTCCTTCTGGTTTTAAAACCTTTTTATCTGGTCAACATTGATATTAGATATGCTGTGTTAAAAGAAAAAAAACTATTTTCAATCTTCAGAGAAAATTATACTGATTAAGGGGTATGGAAAGGTAGGCTGTCAAGCAAATGACTGGGAGTAACTTACTCAATTGTCAATAAAATCTAAAGTACACATCATAATTCAATGGAAATTTTATGCCCAGTAGATATTCTATTAGCAGATGTTTATTTATATAGCACTGGGCAGTAGTATGCTTTGCTTTCGAGTAAAACATTAAAAACTGTGTTTAGAAAAATAAGGGCTTGAAACCACAAAATTCATAAAAATGGAAAATTGTAATTTTCATAATTTTTAGTACGATAATATCCAGGACTCTTTAATAATCAAGTTTTAAAAATATTCACCTTTTGATTATAAAATATTTTTTCTCTCTCCGAAAACCTATGTGCGAGTTACAATTATTTTTAAATTAAAACACAAATATTTTTGAATTTCGGATTTTATGGAGTCTTAAATGTTATCGTTTTAAAATTGATAAAAATTACTGTTTTCAATGTTTATGGATTTTGTAGTTTTAATCCTTTTTTTGGCCTATTCTAAAAACAGTTATAAGTTTTTTACTCGAATGCAGAGCATACTACCACCCAGAATTATATAAATAAAAGTCCGCTTATAGAATATCTACTCATCAAAAAATCCCATCGAATTATAATGAGTAGTTTATATTTTATCGATGATGAGTATTCCAGTAGTTCGCTCGACATCTTACCTTTCCATACCTCTTAAGAATTACTAGACAGCTGAATTTAATTAGCAATTCTTGAAACTTAGCAAATCAAATAATTTAGTAGGGTTCTAGGCTTGCAGATCAGGTGTGTGCACAAATGAATGGTTAACAGACTCTTGCTCTGGTACACAAATGTTCCAGAATTGTCTTGAAAATAAATGGGTTCTCATACTACTACCTGTACAAATTCTCATTGCACACAATTTTGCTGAGACTTCAATAATTCAGGTTTACTGTAATTATGAAATATTTTGCTTTATTCTGAATTCACAGTTTTGCAAAATCATATTGACAGTGACTGATCCGTAATGTAGTAAAGACAGAGATTATTCATCCTTACTTGGTAATGAGTTGTGAGAATGAACTGCATTGGTTATTCATTAGTTGAAAGGCAAAATATTGCTCACTTCAAAATTTCTATACCAGAATGAATGATGACCTTTTCAACATAGTCTCACGCTCATCCACTCATATACTGCAATGCATCTCTGCTTGCAGGGATAAATATACAGTGTCGTAATCGAAACAAATGTGTTCAACATCTGCCTCATTTACGGTTGGAAGAGTAATGTGGTGTAACTGACTGTGACACATCGGACTCATATTCGGGAGGGCCCGGATTCAAATCACATCTCTAGACGTACTTATTTTGTTTTTTGTTAGAATGCTGATGGTGCACAATTTTGTCCCAAGGGCATGGCCCTGAATTGAAATTTTTCTATATCAGATGTAGTGAAAGCTGTCCCAGCCTTATCATTTGGCCTTATTGTGACTTACTAATGACCTGATTTTAATTCTAGCAGTAAGAAAACACTTATCATGCAGACCTGCCAGTGTTTTGTCCTAGCTGTTCAGTTTTAAGGGGAATGATTGTCTCAACACTTTAAGCAAGTGAAAATCCATACAGAATCGTAGGATAAGGGTAAATCAGTTCTGGCATTTATTTAAATAATTGGTGGTTGGCTCGATGTCTGTGAATAACATGCCAGCTTCTTGGTCCAGAAGGGGCCGCAGTGGCCAAATTGAACTGGTGATTTGCCCTCAGTATGCACTTGGGCGCTCGTTAAACTGTTTGTGAACCCAAATGATTGGTTTCGCCATGTAATGGAATGGGACTCTGTTTGGAAGCGTGCGAGGATGCTTTGCCGTTCGTCGGAACTCTTCGGCTTTCTTCGACTCCCTCCCTATCCCCCTTCCTCGTTGCCTAGGCCGACCGCCTAGCTCTCGAGGTCAGTTGGATCCTGGTCGCTCCCTTGTGCACTGTTCTTCCGTTTGCGCTCGTCGGGGCCTCGTCGGCTGTTCTTCGATAATGTTGGTGAGTTAGTATTTTGATCGGGTTTGTTGAAGTTTGTGCTTGGGCCTTCTGCCGCGCGTTTTCTCTGTAAGTGTACTTGTGTATCGGGAGCCGACGGGGCGCCGACAAGTTTCTTATACTATTTAACCTATATGCGCATTAGCCTTTTTGATTGCCCCTTTTGCTTGTGTTTTGTTCAAATGGCCCTTCAGGCACATTTTATTTGAAGTATGTGTTATTTGTTAAGAGGAAAGCCAAATTGTGTAAAAGCCTGAATTAAACAAACCCTGTTGTGTAATTTTGAATTTCTGCTTGTATTTCTTTTAAATGCTAGCATGTTGTTCCACTCGGTATTCGAACCCGTTGTTTTGTGCACCCTGATGGTACAATATCTGCGCAACTCTGCTCTACAAGCAGAGGGAACAAACAATTTCTTCAACGTGTTACGGCGCCCAACGTAATGCACCAGGCTGTCGATCATTCGGTAGGGAAGTTCTTCTCCTTGGGCCACTCGCGTTACAGTATCGCAGCACTCAGGCTTGGGCATCATGCAGACGTTGATAAAAGGAAGAATTAGTGGTGAAGGCGCTACAACGAGCGGAAAGGTCCTAAGGGTCACGATTATAGTCTTCGGGGCAGTACATGCGGGAAAGCGCATCCGCCACCACATTACTAGCCCCAGAGACGTGTTTAATTACGAACTTGAATTTCAATAAACGAAACGCCCATCTACCAATCTTCCCAAAATCATTGGCATGGCCCAACAACCAGGACACCGCCTGATTGCCCGTGCACAGATCGAATTCGGCAGCGCTTAGGAAGGACTCAAACTTCCCCATGCCCCACACACAAGCCAAAGCTTCCTTCTTAAAGGCACTCAAACGACGTTCCGCCTCGGTCAGGGTACGGCTGGCAAAGGCCACCGGTGAAGCCTTACCATCGCACCACTGCCCGAGAGTGGCACCTAAAGCAACACTTGACGCGTCAACATGCAACACAAACCTATGACCGAAATCGGCCAAAGCAAGCGTCGGAGCATCAGCCAAAGTGTTTTTGAGGGCAACAAAACTGCGCTCTTGTTACTCACCCCAAACAAAAGGGACATTTTTATGTTTTAAGGCATTTAAATTGGCAGCAAGTTCTGCAAAAAGCGGAATAAACCGTGCATAATACCCTAACAACCCAATGAAACGGGACACACCTTTGACAGACTTAGGGCGCGGAAAGTTAACGATTGGGTTCACACGACTAGGGTCCATAATCAATTTTCCTCCAGACACAACATAACCGAGAAATTTCACGGAGGACGCAGCCCATGTCACCTTACTAGGGTTGACAGTTAAACCAGCCTTGCGCAAACGACTCAGCACCTCACGAAGATGTTCAAGGTGTTCCTCAAATGTATCACTGTACACTATGATGTCGCCAATGTAGTTATAAACTAACTTAAATTTGACATTAGACAATACAAAATCCAATACACGGGACAAGGCTTGCGTCCCAAAACAAGCGCCCATTGGGATACGCTTAAACTCATAGTGTGCCCATTGTGTATGAAAGGAGGTATATTTGCGGCAATCAGGATACAAAAGGCATTGGTGAAAGCTCGAATTCAGGTCAATTATCTAGAAAACACTCTCTTTACCTAAATGTTGCAACGCAGCGTCAACCGTAGGTGCAGGAAAGGGATCTAGATGAATTTTCTGATTCACAGCACCCATGTCTGTGACAAGACGGTACCCGGCCCCTCCCCCTTTCTTCACAAGGAAGGCGGTGGACGCATAGTCAGAGGTGGATGGGGAGATCACATCCTCTTGCAACAACTTATCCACAATATTACGCATAATAGCCAACTTATGCGGATTGTAAGTATAATAAGGTAACCGAACTGGCACATCATCGGTTACAGAAAAACGGTAAGGGAGCACGTCACACTTCCCAATCTTGGGGGTAATGACATCCTGATATTCTGTCAAAATGGCCTGAAGGGCCCGAGAACGAACATCTTCAACTTCGACAACACACTCTAACGGGGTCAGAGAAAGAGTGACACGCGAAATTAAGGGGCAGGAATACTGAAGAATAAATTTAAAATGCAGACAATGGGCATCGACATCCACGACCGCGCGAACATGGGTAAGGAAATCAACCCCCAAAATTACATTAACAATCAAATCAGACATGACCCAAAATCTATACGTCCAAGAGAACAAATCAATTTTTACGTGCAGATCTACTGCACACTCACAGGTCAACGTGTGGCCATTTGCTACGCAAGTTGGCAATATCGCCGAGCGGTCGACACGTGACGACAAACGAGGATGCAGGGTCAATAGTTCGGCCAAAAAACCTTTACCCACGAATGAGTGCGAAGCCCCGGTGTCAACCAAAGCAGCACGCCTCAATCCATGACAAACCAATGACACGAAACAATCAGACAGCGCGGAAAATAATGTCTCACGCCTCCCTTTCGTCGCGCAATCACGAAAGGCGGCATTTAGTTTCCCGGACAAGAAAATCTAAAATGGCCAGGTTTTTCACAATGAAAACAAAGCAACTGCTCCCGAGAAACCCGAGGCTTTGTGCAATGCACGACATGATGCCCCAACTCGGCGCAATTTCTACACTGCACCTGAAGCTCAAAGGCCAAAATGGGTGGCGACAAAGAAAACTGCTCGTCAGGTTGCCGATGTTTTCGCGTAACACCGAGCACAAACAACCCAGCCAAAGGCACTGTGCCAGCGCCAGTAGCCCTATACGACATACTCTGCCGAGAGTGACTCCTACTCGCATCCTCATGCCTAAACGGGCCAACAGAAGGGGGCACAGCAGATCGATAAAACTTCGCCTCAACATTTAGCTCCCATTGCAGTTCCAAGGCCAACGAACGCAAGTCGTCGTACGTTGCCGGAGCAGGACGCACGAACCTATTTCTTCGGGCCTCGGGTGAAAGATGTTCAAGAAAGGTGCCAACTAGCTTAGCTTCAGAACGAGACATGTTCATCGCTTGCTCATACCCTAAAACATCCTGCACAAAATCCGGCACAGTTTCGTCACATTGTTGAAAATGATCCACGAAACGTCGCTTAAGACCGGCCCAAACTGTAGAAGAACCTGCATGAGCTAACAGCCTCGTCTTAAAGGCGTCATACATCCCTTCATCATGCGCAACTTCGCCCAACATAACCGCCACACACCCTGAAACGCGCGCCAACCAACAAGTAAAAACCTGGGATGCCGGAAGATCAGGAAACAACCCAGCAGTCTGATCGAGTGACACCAAGAAGCGCAACACCCCCTCGGGCTCAATAACACTGAGCACGGGAATGCGGGATGAATGGGAAATAAGCATAGTCTGTGTCGCCGTAACAGGACCCTCAACGGACGGACCACCCAGGGAGGCATATTCAACCTGACGCAAACGATTCACGTACGACAGAGCACGAATTCGAAGCGCCGTCACATTCTCACTATTATCAAACTCCACACCCGATTCGCGCAGATACTCCCGTAATTCCAAATAACCCATAGTATACACAAAACTACTGCTTCCGTTATTGTGAGCCATGCTTTCAGATGTTAACCTCCAAATTACAAACACGAACGCCTTCACAAGAGTGACAAACAAATGGGGCGTAACCAAACAAGCTCATCCACTCGGGATTCAAACCTTAGCAGAGTCGCACAGATATTGTACCATCAGGGTACACAAAACAACGGGTTTGAATACAGAGTGGAACAACATGCTAGCATTTAAAAGAAATACAAGCAGAAATTCAAAATTACACAACAGGGTTTGTTTAATTCAGGCTTTTATACAATTTGGCTTTCCTCTTAACAAATAACACATACTTCAAATAAAATGTGCCTGAAGGGCCATTTGAACAAAACACAAGCAAAAGGGGCAATCAAAAAGGCTAATGCGCATGTAGGTTAAATAGTATAAGAAACTCGTCGGCGCCCCGTCGAACCCCGATACACAAGTACACTTACAGAGAAAACGCGCGGCAGAAGGCCCAAGCACAAACTTCAACGAACCCGATCAAAATACTAACTCACCAACATTATCGAAGAACAGCCGACGAGGCTCCGACGAGCGCAAACTGAAGAACAGTGAACAAGGGAGCGACCAGGATCCGACTGACCTCGAGAGCTAGGCGGCCGGCCTAGGCAACGGGGAAGGGTGCAAGGGGAGGGGAGGGAGCCGAAGAAAGCCGAAGATAGCCGAAGAGTTCCGACGAGCGGCAAAGTATCCTCGCACGCTTCCAAACAGAGTCCCATTCCATAACATGGCGAACCCAATCATTTGGGTTCACAAACAGTTTAACAAGCGCCCAAGTGCATACTGAGGGCAAATCACCAGTTCAAAATGGTCAGACCATTCGCCTCACACCAAGGTGATCTGTGTTTGATTCCCAGTGGGGTCAGTCCTCAGATTTTCGCATGTGGGAATCGTTGCGGACAATGCCATTGGTCTGTGGGTTTTCTCTGGGATCTCCTGTTTCCCCTGCGCCTTCATTCTGGCACCGTTGCGTACTCACATCATGTCGTCTTTCACCAGCGCTAAGACCTTAATGTTAAGTGAAGACAAAAATGTCTCACTAATTATTCAGAAAATTACTCTATGTTTTTTTCAAAACCATACATACTTGGCCTCTTGTACACAGTAAGCCTCATGTCTGCCCTGATATTATGCTTTGCTGCAATGTTAACGTGTATCAAGTCTACATAGGTGCACACCCTCTGTATTTGTTTATTTTCAGAGACCAATTTTATTCCATATGCTCATTTGTTACGTAATTTTCCAGGTCCTCAATGCACACCATTTAATACTGTTGATTTAGACTGGCCCGTAAATGGTCTTACAATCGTTAGTGCTCAGTTGGATGCATTGCTTACCACCCCCTGTTATACCAGTCAAAGTTGATTTACTTTGAGGCATCGGTTATATCTGTCTGAGTCATTTCAAGGCGTTTCAAACTTTGCCTGCAATCAAGATTTGAGTTTTTATTAATGTTGCTGGCTCATCTTTTAGCATGATGCCATCAAGTATGATACATAGTTTAAACTCCAGAGTTGTTTGCATTCATGATTAGCTGTGTAAATTAGTTAGACAAGTTTACTCACTCCTACATTACATGATAAAGTTGGCAAACATTTGTGGTACAACAGCCATACTTGACTTTTGGTTGACAATATATCCATGTCATTTTGTGGCAGACTGATGATACTTCTGACGAGTCTATCATAAGCATACAAAATAAAATAAGTTACCAAAGATATTGTTTTTAATTGTGCATCACTATCAAAGTTCTTTATCAGAGGCTGAAGGTGTTGTGCATCAAAGACAGTTTTTATTGATGGAAGTTTTTTTTGCATATTGCCAGAGTTTTTGTCATCATCCTAACGTAGTTTAAATTGCACAATGAAGATAATGATCAGAATTTTGTTAACTTGGATGATAAGGAAAAACCTTATTAATTGCTATTTCTATGTAAACTATTGCTTGTAATTGATAGGAGTACAGGTGCACATACACTTATACTACTGCAAATTCAGCTACAATATGCTATCTTAATTTATGGATTTAGCCAAATGCTGAAATTAATGCACCAAATATTTTGTTACAAAACATGAACTGGCATAGTAACAAATTAAAACACAAAGATGTGTCGTGAAAGACAGCTAGTTATAAAGCTATTCACTGTAAATTAACGTATTCCAACATCCAAATTGTTGCAACGATGACTAAACAAAACAGTTTAAACATACATACAAGCTAATTTCAGCAACAGTCATGTTAGAGAGCACCATTGTTTAGTTTGGTGACAGTGTGATTGCTCAGACATTATGTCTTTGTGTCCTATGTAGAATTTTTCATGTATGTTTGCTTATAAAAATACTCAAGTGATTTTGGGAATTTTTCTAGCCTAGAAAATGGCTTAACTTTTTTTACTTTATTTTGTGTGATTTCTATGGGGGTTTTTTTTGTACATTCTTTGTGTATTGTTCTTGGTGTATGACAGTAGTACACTTTACTTAGTATTTTAATCTTTGCTTCCTTTATTCCATGTTATCTTTTGATATCCCAAAATAACTAATGTGCAAAAGTAAAAACAGGTAAGAAATATTAACTTCATTAACATGTATTGTGTTAATTAAAAAACGTTAACGTGTCAGAAAATATTTTCATGTTTACTTTTATTTCTCACAACTTTTGTAATACTGTATTTCCAAGTAAAAAGTCTTGCAAATTTCAAACTTCTGAAATAGCATGTCAAACATGAACTATAGTTGTACATTTGTCAGATGACACAATGTTTCAGACTCGAGACTCAATAAAATGTATAATTTTCTAATTTCTGAAAATACATTCATCAATGTCTTGACAGATTCAAATTTATATCATAACCAACCCTACTTGAAAGGTTCAGAAATTTATCAAACATGCCACATGGCCAATCAGTTATAGGGAAAAACAATTTAATGGCATCGTAACATCGTAAATTAAGTGTTGTTAAAGGCGTTTTGTGGATGGAGCAGAAAGCAAGCGAGTCAAAGGCAGCAGAAAGTGTGTGGGAAAACTTAGCTAATGCAACAGAAGCATTGTTCATCTCTATTAGGGTTACAATAATATAACTACTATACTATATAGCACAAGCTGATTTACATGTCTCAATGATAGGTTGTGATGTTGGAAAAGTCTTTAAAACATGCCATACACCCAATTAGTTCAAATAGGAAGATACAACACTAATTTGCCAACGGACAAGTCATTATTTTGCGTAGAAAAGGAACATTTTTAATACAAGGTGTTATGTAATAAATAACAAAGAGTACAAATCAAAATATGAAAGCATTACACTATTTTCAAATTATAAATAAAATAAAACCAATTTGATTGCTCTACAGTGGAACAGTCAATAGTTGTGATGACAAAAGCTAAATGTGTAAATATTCTTTCTCAATATAAAATAAAACAAAAAACTAAATATCTAAAATTGGAGAAAATCCTAATTTCCAAACTACAAATGCAAATTTAAAGTAGCATAAAACAATTAGTAAGAATTTCGTACAAATGACATTAAAAAAATTATGTCAGATAATTTTTTCTGGTATGAAAAACTTGGAAAAACAGGGGGTTATACAAAAAACAAGGTTGCATATACTGCTCTCATATGAAGTATCTTACTGTTCTAATTTTCCAGTTTTTTGCACCATTTTCGGAGAAAATTTTGGATCTTCTCTTTTCCCAGGAGGAATGGGAATCCTTTTTAGAAAGTGCTGTCCTGAAAGTTGGGAAAGTTGAGATCCACTTGCCTCAAGATTTGTTGGTTTGTCCACTGCTATTGCACACATTCCTGATGAACTTTGTAAGCGGCATGGAAGTGTTCTTATGCGCTGTCTTGTATGTAAAAAAAGCATTTGATATATACATCAAAGTCATGTGCAAGGCCAATTTACACCACCATTTCACTCTTCTGTGGTCAAACACACCATACACATGTGCTTGTCTGACAAGTCTACACCAAATTTCTTCTACAGCTGCTGGCTTTGTGTATTCATGTGCCATTTTGTCTGTGAACATGTTCGTTTCTGATGTGTGACGTGTACTAATCATGTAGACATCAAATTTGTTCTTCCAGCATCATACTGCTGCCCGTGTTCAAGCTTTGGATTACGAAGTGTAGTTGGAATTCCATGTCTATTTTTCTGCACAGTGTTGCCCAGTGCTGTTTGACTGCCTTCCAACTGCCTTCTAACTCTGTGGCTAGAGTAGGGTTGGTGTAATACCTGTCTGTGTAAATGCATGTCCTTTATCACGTTAGTGATCAAGTAATCTTAGGACTATCTTAGTCACAATGTTTTCCTGTTCACAAAATACATAAAAAATTTCCAGATGTAACCGAATTTGGATAACATATAGATTTTTATACAATACCTAATCATTTTTTTTAGGCATATACAGCCTCAAAAAGAATCTTCTGTAAATGCACACATGTCTTCGGCAATGATCACATTTTCTGCTAGTTGGTACCCATCTGAGACTTTATAATGAAGGGATTAAAACCTTGGCATCACTTTGTAAAGGGAATCAAAACCTGGTTCCCTTTCTTCTTAGCATTTGTATTGTAATGTAAAAGTGAGCTAAAATTAACAGAATTCTGACCCTACTAAACAAATTAGGATAGAAATTACATGAAGTTACAGGATCTGTGCTCCAGAGATCAGAGAGTCATTTACTAATACTCATGTGAAGAATTACTGCCAGAAATTTTCCAACATCACTCTGTGTAACTGTTGTCCAGTTTCGCAACCTACCGTGTGGAGATTTTGATTCAAAGATTTTACTTCTGATTTACTTGCCGAGCATAGAAATTAGTTGTCCTTTGATAAAGTATCTATCTAAAAAATAATAAAAAATTGGTCAGTCAACTACTGGCATTTGGTTCTTCAGTCATACCCAAATGTCCAGCGAATAGCTTTATTTTTGAAACTTGATCTATCTACTTGTGTCTTCAGAGCTTGTCCTGCCTGCCCCACATTGCCATCTAGCTCTGGACTTATCTCTTTTTCTCCTACCTCCAACGCCCTGACAGCTGGTCTAGCATCGATCTGTTTCAGATGCAACCTCCTCATCGAAAATATAAGGAAAGAAATTACACAAATTTCGCTATATTTTATTGTTCACTACTTTTATTTCACAACATTGAATACACAAATGCCTATAACATGATAAATAGATTTACAATCACTACTCTACCTGAATCACAAATAAAGTGGAAGCAAAGCATTATTAAATGAAGGCTGGGCTACCATGCGCACAGGCAAAGAAAAATAATTATTTAAATTAATAAATAAGCTCTCTCGCCATAGTAACCAATTTACACCAGAGGAAAATATATTAAATGAGAACTCTGAAGTTTGTGGTTGCTCAAAATAATGATTTAATTTTAATTCTATTATTAAATATTTTTTGTTTTTATTTTATTTTCAAATAAACTTTACAAAAAGGTTATTGACATTGATCAATTGTCCATTAGTGCTGCAATTGTAATTACATTATTAAAACCCAAATTTTGCAGGCAAAGTTAAATGGAAATAGTAAATTAATTATACAATTAATACTTTTGTACAAAAATATGAAAACAATAAATGTTGATTCTGTAGGCAAAATAAATATAGTACGTCCGAATCAACGACATAATAAATCAATAAATAAAAACTATAAGTAAATTGGATGCCTCTGGTAGGCCTTATAAAATGTATGTTGTTATTAAAATTAAAATTAATTATTAAAAATGTACAGAACATTACATTTAAAAAATGTAAGTGTGGCAGCTGTTAATTCATAGATTTAAAATAAAAATTTATCTGTGGCTTATTTGTTCAAAGTCCTGCAGTGGAAGAGTACAGAATGCTGGGATGGCTTCTTATTTCCCAGTTACAGCGACGAAACAAAAAAAGGCAAAAATGTGAGAAAAAGGCCCCAAAATAGACCAGAATGACAGGACATCAGTAGTTGCGACTACAGGTCAGCTTGTCAGTAGTCCTAGACGTGAATAGGCCAGAACGTGAATACTCCAAGACATGGATAGGCTAGGACAAGAATAAGCAAAGACGAGAACCCTCACTACACAGAAATTACCAAAAAATTAAAGAAGATGAAATTAAATAGAGCATAAAACCTCTCGTAGGAAAATTACTCATCAGACAAGGGTAAAGAGAATCACTTTACGAAATTCAGACAAAACAATGATTAAAGATGTAAAAAAAAAAATGTAGCTTTACAGTGTTTTACTATGTCAAAATATTGATTAGCTACATTGTATATAAAAGTATATAATGGCAACTCAAGTGCCAAGATCTGCCAAAAAGGCAGAAATACCAAACACACTCATCTTGGCAATGTGGTGGTTGAAGGCAAAGTGTTAAGAAATGCAACAGAAGAAACTGCATAAACGTTGAATAAATGAGCATTGAAAATTATCAACAAAAGTACCAACATCTGCAGAGTGCCCATCGAGCACAGTAGCATGCAACAGTCACGTTATCAGAATCTCTAAACTGCATCAAAATCACGTGTTGAAGTACTGAAATCACGCACTGCAACAGCAGCAGCACACAGTATGAAAACTGATGTACGACAGAACTGACAGATTAATTTTAAGCTCAGCAGATAAGGTCTTGCTAAGAAAAAAAACACTGTAGCACGACTAGGGTCGGCTCGAACTAATGTATGAAGAAAGAATAGCTGTAATTGAAAGTGAACTTTCTGAATCATCATTAATAAGTTTAAATTACTGAGTAACTGTTAATATAAACTAAACAAGTTAATAACAATGTAAAAATAATTAATCAGCTTGAATTTAGGAAAAATAGATAAACAAATTTAATACATATATTAGTTAAGTCATGTCGTGATTGGTATGGCGCACTATTTTGCCCTGAAAGGAGACGTTATTGTCAACAAAAAAGAGACATTTTTAGCATAGAATACAGAAGAACACCAAAACTAAACATATAGACAAAATGTATTACTCGTAGTAAGAAATAAACAGCAGTATGAATGAAATTAAAAATGTTTTATGAAAAAATTCAACAATGATAAGAAGTATCAACATAGTTTATGAAACAAGTAAAGAAGAAATAGCAAGAACATAAAATTTCCTAAAATACAAATAAATGGTAGAATGTAATTGTAGCAGACAGCACCAAACAGAGTGGAAGTAACAGATACCCAGGACAACAAAATTCACAAAGGGACAAAACAGGGTGTCAAGAAACTTCCCACAACCCCAAACAAAATAAAAAGTGAATCAAAATGTGAACTGTACGTAGAGACCCAAATCACGACCCCTTCAAACAAACTTACACACTAATATGGGTGGGTTAGTTGCCAAGTGGTGTAAGTCACAAAAAATCGAAAATGAACTTACACCACTATAAAATTGTCTGCAGTGAGGTCTACATATTTACCAATTGCTGTGCGTCCTAGTCCACTACAGTTTCCTAATGAATTACATATTAAATACTGCAATCCCGGAATTTTAAGACAGATACAGACTTTAAATTCTCTCTCCTGAAAAATTTGCATTTTTGACTTACACCACTTGGCAACTAACCCACCCATATGTACAGAGAAAGTTAAACCTAGTACCGCAGATTTTTCGATAGCTCACACATCAAAAGAAAGGCAGTGTCCAAGTGTCTAGGAGCAAACCTACTAGAGGCAAACAAAACATGTGACGAGGCTGCAGACCCACAAGCACATGACTCCTAACAAAAGAGACAAAACAAAAGGACAAAAACCCAACAAAACTGGCACAAGTCCAGCAAAAGTCCTGACTGTCACTAGCTAGGCTAGCCATAATTGTGTGTTCAGTGCTGCTGACAGGTGATCAATCCACCAACAACAAAAAACACCACCACCGGACAAGTTCCACACTGAAAACAACTGAAAAACCACAAAACAATTTACCAACCAACAAGACGAAAAGAAATTGAAAAATTCAAATTCATAATCAACAAAGAGGTTAAGTTTCCAGAAAATATGGTCACTAAGTGAAACGACCAAGTATCGTACCAAAGCCATTTCAAAAGTGAACCATACTATAATGAGGAGATGAACAAAAAAGTGACCAAATTAAAAAAAATATAACCATCTGAATAATTATTGAAAACCGAATCCAGCAAAAGGTCATAACATGTCTCGAGGAGAAGACAATGCAAAGTGACTGTGTATGCTACCACAGCCACACAAAACGTGCTCACAACACATGTAGAGACACGAGTACCGAAGTACAAAACGTGAGGCCGAAACCCAAAAATAAGAAAAGACAGAAAATTTAAATGAAACTGCCAAAATGTTGGCATAAATTAAGAAAATGTGTAACACATAAATTTTACTTCATGAATAAAACAAGTTAAATTTAGTAGAGATCACTTATAAAAATGGAAAATTTAGTTTAATTAGAATTCAAACAACTGATTAAGTTTTGTTTTAAATGTGTGTATAAAATGTAAATTAAATTTGTGTAGAGAAATATTACTTTCTAAAGAACAGTAAATAAACTAAGTGTGTTATAAAGTAATGATGCAAAAATGTTGTCAAAATTACCAAGAATAAACAAAAGGACACTACTTTAATGAGCGACAAACCCTGGTACTACAGAGCCACAACAGAGCAGGAAGTCAGCTACACCAATACCACCAGAAGCAGTTGGAACAGTGTGCCACTGCAGGGTTCACACTGGGGAAACAGCAGTTACTTCAGGTAAACCAGCGCAGCCAACCAATCCACCCAAGAAGCTCTATGAAGCACCAGAACTGTTAAACAAAAAACAAAACAACAAGTATCTATGCTTTTAAGAAAAACCTGTAAGAAAAGGACCAAATTAAAACCATCGCATTAAGCATTAAAACAACAGACAAAAAAAAAATAAACAAATAGGATCAAACTGTGTTAGGTAACACAAAACACGGCAACATTAAAATATTATCAAATAAAGAATGTTAATGATTGAATATAGTACCAAATTAACACAACATAAGTGTAAAAATTTTTAAAAACCATGACTTTTGAAATATTTAAGTAGTTATGCCTGATAGAAGGCAAAAAACCAAATTCCAGTTTATCAAAAGAAGACACTGAGAAGGCAAATACAAATGTGCACAGATGAAAGTGTAAACACACTAGGTTAGTCACTGCACTAAACACGAAACAATCCCTAAGCCATATAAACACAAAGTTAGAACACACAAATAGCAAAACGGGAGTTAAATATAAACTGAATAAGCCTCGAATAGACTAGACTGCACAACCATAAACAGCGAAAATCTGCAGAATGAAATTGTAATTCACTGCAGTAAGAAATAAGTAATAGGCCTAAATATCAAATACCTGAGAGAAACAGCACAAGACTGCTATTAAAACGATTCCTTACAGGAATAAAATGGGAAACAGAAGAATGTGTGCACATATCCAAGTACAACACAGAATGTAAAAACCCTCAAAATATTATTACTGAAATAAACTGTTGCACAAGATGCAAGCAAGTCACGAGTCGTAAAATGGAATTCAAGTTAATAAAATCTTGTCTGGATGTACAATGTAACCACATATAAATATAATTTAAATCTCTCAAACGTTAATAACGTTACATACCGAATACGTTAAATGAAATATGATGAAGCTAAACTAAATTGAACACATGCCGAACGTAAAATGTAAACAAGCAATGCTATCAAGTTGAAACACGTGTACATGAAGTTGGCTATTCTGCGACCACAACATGGCGGCCGTGAACGTAACGATACCAGTGTACAAGGTCGCACTAAACAACATCATTACGCCGTCACCTGACTTGAGGGTCAATTAAAGGAAAAGTTAAGTTGGTAACGAGAACTACACATGTAAACAAACAGAAAACTTTAACTTAGAACTTAATAGTTAACGTTTTTATGTGCTGTCACGCTTACGTACATTACACGTTACATTTTCTGATGGGTATAAACGTTGATTAGCAGTGGTTGCACACGCTACCTAAACACCATGACTGTGATTTGTTACTTTTTTTCCTCCTTAAATGTCAATGGGTTAATTTTTTTTCATCCAGACCTTGAGCGCATGCCAAATGTAGAGGATAGATTCTTATCTCACAGCTGCGACGTCTCACCACATCCCCCTTGTTCGCACTTTTTAACGTTTCGTCTGATGTTGCAACATTACTGCCGCCCATGCGGTTACTAGCTGCTAAGCTTAGTTGTAAATGTCAAGATATTTATTTCACCCATCCAAACTGATTTCAGTTCTGTAGCTGAAGAGTTGATGTGGATGTAAGAAAATTAATTACACTGTTTCGTGTCAGCTTTCTTAGTTAGTCTGTCATGTATCAAAACACATGGTAATTACAAATGCATGTGTACAACTACAAGGGAAGGGGGCCACAAAACGGCAACAGCAGACAGAGAATTGAACGACGGACAAAGGAGAATAGGTAATAGGAGAGTGAAGAGAGAGACTGTAACAGCAGCAGCAGCAGCAGCAGCATTGCTGTCAGAGACTTTATAGTATGGCGACGGTTTCAGAAAAAAATGGATGATTGCTGTGTTCTTATGACGTACTTGTAGGACAATTGTAGTTAGGTGTCAGCCCTCATAGTTGCTTTGCAGAGGAGTAGTTTCCAACACACAAAAAATAATTTTGAAAATATGTTTTACTGCACAAATTTTTTTTATCTGGGTGTCCATTTCCATGATTACTGCAGATATAATCTGGAGTCTACTGTATTTTGAAAAATATTTAACAAACATTATTTTTCAGTATCTGATAGAGGGTAATATTGTTACATTTGGGTTCCTCGATCCTTTATCACCTTTAAATATTTCCAAAACAAATTTGTTATGCTATCATAGTATCCATGTTGTTAAGCAACCTTTTCTGGAGCTATCAAACCAAACAAAGTTCAAAACAAACACATATTACACAATACAAAGCTTAAGAAGTGAATTTCCTTGCTCGTAGCTTTTGTGTTAGGGATGGTGATTCTTCTTGGAAATTGTGTGGGCATTCACAAAAATTCTGTAGCTTTGTAATGGTGATACTACCAGTGCCACCACCTGCTGCATGTCAAAGAGCGGAGTCCATAGATTATAATGCGCTAAAGAAACAACATATTCCAGGAGTATTTTTTCCGGTACTTTTTAAAGTTGTCCTATCGGATCCCGTGTTGCTATCAGATCCTGGGTAATTTACCTTTATGTTTAAGTGACTATTGGGTACCGTGCTTATTTGAAAAAAGTCTGCACTTGGTAGACTGGACAGTGAACATCAACCTGTTTCAAATAACATGCAACTCGTAAAGCATCAGAGTAATTTTAATGCAGATGATGGATGCACAATCAGTAAAATGTTAATTTTTCTAGTAGAAACTTTCACTAAGACAGTCTACATTCACATTTGTGCCATAGGATTAAATTACAAGAGTGCATCAAAAAGAAACAAGATCGTCTCAGACTGGCCAGTTCCTTCAGCCAATCTGGTCTTTTATGAAGCACAACTGGGCAGTGATTGACCAAATTATAGTTTACAAACAAGTGCCAAAATTACAAGTATTCAGTATTCTCTCTTTAATATTGCAGTGACAAGGCATGCTTAAAAATTGCCACTCCTAAATAAATATGGCCACAGCCCAGAAGCTTCTATAAATAAATATGGAAGAACATGGTTAAAGCAGAGGGGCTTTGGTTTTTTTATGATGAGTTAGTGAACTTGTTTTATTTTTATCCAAAATTTTTTAATGTTTTGAAATTACAGTGCCAGAATATTCAGACTTCTTGTAATTGATGTAGGCACAGTAAAATTTTGTTTTACTATACTAATTGGGGGAGGTGTGATCTGGTAAATCAGAATGTTCGGCAAATGGCGAAGTACCAAAATCTGCATACGGAATTAGACAACAGGCCGATAGATACCATAGAGTAATAGCAGTATGATACACATGGCAACACAGCGAATTTGTTGTCAAATCACTGGAAGTGGGTGAGGGGGAAGATTAATGGTGACTGGCTTGAGTAGAAAAATAAGTGAGTGCCTTTTTCTGTTCATTAAGATAAAGGGTTTGGGGTGGGGAAAGAATAGAAGAAGAGGGATAGAAGGAGAAAAAGGTTTGATACCAGCTTGGCCTCATGTTACATTGTGTGGTAAGATGTGACACGTGAACTTGACCTTCTGTTTTGTATTTCACAGTAAAGGTTTATTTACTAAATATATAACACAAATAATAAATTTCCAGCTTAACTACCACCATTTGTATCCCGACACAGTATTGTATACTGTGTCTGTGAGTTAATAAACTAGCTGCAGTCCTTGACTCTTTCTGAAGGGGAAGGAATGGAAATGCTGAGAGTGAGAACGGCGAGACAAAAGAGAGCCTTGTTGACAGTTGCAGCAACATTATAGCGTGTTGTCGTCTGTCTCAGGGGTGGCCCAAGGCAGCGTAACTTATGTAACGGACACGTGTGGACTGATGAATTAATTTTTTTTATTTCTAAGTCATTGCAAATAAGGGCACGGAATCAATACAAATATATACATTTTGTTAGTTCCAATAAATAAAAACACAAGCTTTAATGCGCATGCACAGCGACTGCGTAAAAATTTCAAGTAGACACGACAGTCGTTCTTGCCCGGACATGTCAAAACACTGATGAATGGCTAACTCTGCTTACCGCGGCTATCTGTGCACGCGCCTCATGTCACTCACAAAAGCACAATAGCCAGGTAGGTCTTGTGATGCATGTGACAAGTAGACCTGATGGTAAAATTATTGTGATCGCCAGATTTTGTCTGTTAAATACAAAGTCCGCTGAATGGAGGTCGGATAAAATGAGGGTTTTATGTATTTCTATAGATGTTTACACTTTTCTTTTTCTTAATGTGGGGTGTTGTACTCACCAGAAAATTGGTAGCAGGGTGTTGTACGTACAAGAAAATTGGTACCATCTTTTAAAAAACCATTTAATCAGTTTTTGTTGCAATTAACTAATTGATGTGATTGTAAATTTTTCTTATAAAATTGTTGCAACAGTAAAAAAATGTTAAGTCTTTTTTTGTAATAGATTTGGAGCTAATTCATTTTGAAGTTTCTTTAAGTTTTTCTAAATTTCTGAAATGTAAAAGAACACAGAATTTTTTCAAAAAAGAACGTAAAATTATCTCTAATTTTTTACATGTTTGTACGTATGTTTGAACTCGTAGATAAGGTTCAGTGTTTAATTGGGGAGTCTATTCTTTCTCAGTATTATGTGGGGAAAACTTTGAACTAGTGATCAGACCGTTTGTCTCTCAGAATGGTGATTCAGATTAAATTTCCGGTGGGATAACTTCTAACATTCACATGTGGAAAATGTGGCAGATATTGTTAGTTTGGTTTTTCAGGGCACATCAGTTTTATTTTTTTGGTATCCTCACCACATATCCTGGTGAGCATTCAAGACCATGCAGTCAATTCTTAGCCAAATCTCTTCATTTGCTTCAACTTACTTGTTCTACCAGTTTCATGCACCAAAAAAATTTTACATTGTATTAAGTGTTACAAAATATTACATTTTGTATAAGTTTGAATTAATTATCTTGTACAAGTTGTAGAGTTTCTGAATAAACTATGTACTGGCTTGCAAAAGAACATTTTTCTGAATTTACAATTCTGTCAACTTCTGGGCTGCTGTATAACCTGTTTTTTGTTCAAATATTGCATTTGTTTTTTAATAGGCTATTTTTATTCACTGGTGCTATGACATTAATTTAGTAATTTTAGCTCTCTGTGTTATTTTGTTGCAGATTGGAAAGGAGCAACAATTTATACTAGGCCAATGGCTTCGACAGCGCTATAGTAAATTGTTACCAAAGAGATATTCTGAACTAGATATTTATGTACAAAGTACTGATATAGATAGAGCATTGATGAGTGCTGAATGTAACTTAGCAGGCTTGTACTTGCCTGTACCAAAGCAACGTTTTGACCCAAGGATTCAGTGGCAACCAATTCCAGTGCACACCGTTCCACAACTTGACGATTATGTACGTATCCTTCTTTTGTTATTAAATAATATTTATTACCAGTATTATATTATGAAAGTAATTTATGTGCTATTCTGTATAAAATTTTTGAAGCTGTATTGAAATGTATAATTGCTTACTGTTTAATGTATTAAATTTTTTGGCAAAAAGTGTTTACCATATTTTGTTTGTGCGATGCTTTTTAATTCATTGTGCTGGTTGACTAAGTACTTAGGAATATCTTTTATGCAGTATGCGATCATATAAAATAATTATTTTATATGTATGATTCTTTATTCCTGGAAATATTTGTATAATTATGTAAAATAATAATAATAGTAATAATAATAATAATTATTATTATTATTATTAAAATTATTATTAGAAAAATTTTAAATCCTAGCTCACCTCACATTGCTGAATCAAATTCTGTGTTACATACCTTAAATCAGTGGATGCCGCAGCCGTGTAGTGGTCAGACCACTCGTTTCCTACCGTGGCACATGGCCATCCGTGTCCATCCAGATTTATCACATGTGGAAAACATTGTGGATGTTGCCATTGGCCTGCAGTTTTTTGGTACGTCTGTTTTCCCTATCCTTGCATTATGTTATGTATAGTGCTTCATTTCAGGTCATCTCTCAGGGAACAGCACACATCTACGGGCTCCCCGGTTGTAAGTCTGCCTTTCAGGATATCATACTCTGCCCTCTTATTCACTCCCTGCTTGATAATCTTATTTCCTTAATTCAATGAACTGTAGTGAAAAACAAATATTCCTAACAGCTTTCTCATCTTGACAAAACAGCTATATTCTCGTAAATATTTTGTTGGCTATTTATGTGTTATGAAAGCATTCTTTACCTTTTTCTGTAAAATATAAATTATCAATATTTATCAGAGTAAAATTTTATTTTCACCTTTTATGTTTTTAATTTGTTAGGTAAATTTGGTTTTGTGTATCAGTTTACAAAATTTGCATGTGCTGAAAACATTGTGCTCAGTGATGGAAAGACTAATAATGATGACAACAAGAAGAAAAAATCAACTTACACTTTTACAACGTTACAAGTTGTCCGGTAATTGCATCTTTACCCATTAATTAATTAAAATCTCCAACATTCATAGAATAACAAAAATAGTTTTAATGGGAACCCTTGAAATTCATTATTGAACGTGTCTAAATCAGGAAATATTACTCTTGCTGCATTTCAGCGACTGTCTTCATTTTCTTAGAGGGTTCTGGCTGAGGACGGTACGGTTCACTCAACTGTGAATAAAGAATTTAAGCTCTGTAAGTCAATGTGAATTAATTTTCATAGCACAAGCCATAGTATACCTTATGAACAAACTTATCATTAGAATCAAACTGCAGCCCCAAATTACGTGGATCAAATGCTGCTTTCCACTTCAAAGTGTTCGTTTATTTGTTTATCCTCATTACTTCTACTCATTTTTATGCACAACCTCACTAACCCTACATTGCAATTAACAAAAAGTAATTTAATTTCGGGAATTTTTAATACCAATTACCTGTGTAAATAACAAGCATCGCAGGTATTACATTGCAACTGAAACTGCAAAGACCTAGATATGATAAGTATTTGATAGTAAACCTAAGTATTTTCGTAGAATAAAACGTAGTTACTTATTTTCACATGTTGTGACAATCATTGTGGCAACAATATATCAGTTCCCATGTGGTGGCAGGGTAGAACACCACCACAGCCCGCCAGTGCTTGAGGTAAGAGGTGACTAATCAGGGTGCGTCGAGACGTGAATTTTTTTCCGACCTTCATCTCATTTTTCTGCCTTCACCTTCTACTGTCTTATCACCCTTTCTCTTTTCATCTCACCAGGTCCCATCATTGTATCTTCTTTCTCTCTTTCATTGGCTGAGGCCAGGGCAGTATTCTTCTTCCTAATGAGGGCCTATCCTCGCTTATGAGTGCTGCCTCCGAATTGTGTAATCCTACGGTGTGCCTTTGTTAGTGACGGTTTAGCAGCTTGTGAGTGCTGCCTCCAAATTGTGTAATCCTACAGTGTGCCTTTGTTAGTGACGGTTTAGCAAACCCATCCCACTGACCCAGCAAACTATTCTCACTGGCCCAGCAAGCAAATCTAGGTGCGAGCTCGTATCCATGTACACGTACACCCACGTAGCACCACTTGGAGGTAGAAAGGTAGTCACAGCTGTTCTGCCCATGCACCCAAACCCACTGGGATGACGTGTTACTGCTGTATGGAGGAGGCCAATGTAATCTACCACAAGTCCCCTGAAATGGCACCAAACTGTGTTCTCTCTAGTGGGGAGCTTGGGATGTTTTCCCAGGTAGGGGAATAAAGCTGGCCTGGCTTTGGTTGTACTATTTGTCCCTGGTTTGTCCCAGTGTATACTTTGGTGTGCTGGAGCAGTAATTTGCAGAATATTAGCTTCAAAAGATAGCTGCTCCTATGTACTTCTTAGGTCTGTGGGAGGTAGATCCCCCTCCCAATGGCACAAACCGTGAGGTGTTGAATGGCTGGCTTCTATTTTCTTCTCCCCTCCTTATCCACCTTGAATGGCAGGATGAGTCTGACTGTTATCCAAAAGGGTGGGAGGGGAGGGGTGGAATTTCAAAATGGCTTCAAAAAGCACTCCTAAGGGTGGCTACCTCAACAGCAGCAACAAATTACAGTGTAGTGACAATGGTATAGAATCGGATAGCGATCAGAATGTTTCTCGTCAAGCAAAGTTGCTGACTCTGCTATTCCTCGTGGTCAAAAGTCTCGAAAGGCACACATTCCCACAAATGTCACCCTAAAAATATAATTGATGGTGCAGCTGATGATTCTTTAAAGGACTGTAAAAAGATAAATGACAGAAAGGAATTTTTGATGAGACATTAAATGCAGCCCAGTCACAGGGTTGTTGGCCGTGAAGGCTTCCAACGGGGCAATAAAGAAGTACCTCGTTGAAGTTACACCCCACGTCGCGTTAAATTACAGCAAGGGTGTTATCTGGTGTCTCAATATGATCCACGTTCCAGATTCTGAGTTATTGCAGGAACTCAGGACACAGTGTGTCACACCTGTCTGTGGAGTAACTAAAATATCAGATAGCGTCCTTATACCAACTGCAACACACTTTTTTATTCTTGGCATTCATATTCTCCCGACATTATTGAAAGTTGGTTATTTGGATGTCCGAGTGAAAAAATTAATTTCTTCACCACTTCGATGCTACACTTGTCAGAGGTATGGCCATTTGTCGGCTAGTTGCAAATCATCTGCTTTCTGCCCAAAATGTGCCGAACCAGTAAATCCTGACATGGATGAATGTAGCAAGCCATTGACGTGTGTAAATTGCCAAGTTAAACACCCAGTGTGGTCAAAGGAATCCCCTGTTTTACAAGAGGAGCAGAACATTCAGATAATCTGAGTAACTGACAATGTTTTGATAGGTGAGGCATGCAAGTGGCCAAAGGCCCAACAAGTGTCTCAGCCTTCTGTATCCTACAGTTAAGTTATCAGTGCCTGCTGAAAATTGAAAGATGTGTGCACCCAGACTGTCGATGTGGCGACACAGACTGAGGAGTTTGCAGTTTCTCAGGAAACACATGAGGTCCGGACTACCTGAACCATGACAGTCGGGACATAGTGTGGCATAATTTAAAACTTATTACGAAACCTGCTACAGTGAAAACTAACCAACAGGTACCATTAAAACAGATAACAAAAACCAAACCATCATCGTATCAGGCTAGTCAAAACAAACCCCCATCTCAGTGTAGATCTGCTGCTCCTGCTACGAGTAGTAAATGTGATATCCCTTCACCAACTCGCCAACCTGCCGTTAGGTGTCAGAATCAGTTATGGTGGTGGATTATGCTCCTGATAATAGTGATGGCTTAAACTTTTTTTAATATGTTTAAAGTAGACACATGGGGAAAATAAGGAATTAAAGATAGCAGATCTTTTTCATAGACTCCATGTCCATCCTGAACTAGGAGTAGCTTACTCCTTGTCTGAAATGTATTATTACGGCCAGCGACTTGTGAATGCAGTGATACCCTAGAAGTGTGTGGTTAAATTAGACCTGTGGTGTCTCGTCTGACGTCTGTGACTCTTCTCCGTCCCGCTTCGACGTGTTCGGCCGGTCTCGGCAATTTCTGCTCCGCTCGTGTCCTCCCTTCCCTTGCCCCTCCCCCTACTTCCTCGACCACAGCTCTGCCGGCCTCTCTGGGCGACGAGTCAGTCAGTCTCTTCCCGGTCCCGCTCGCGGGCAGTTGTGACAGTCCGCGACCCTGTAAGCACGTCCTCGACGTACGTTTGGTAAGTTTTTTAGTTTTTCTTTAATTTTCGGTTTCATCTTTCTGCATTGATTTTTGTTCCTTCCTTTCGTTTCGGTCGTATGTGTTCTTGGACGTGCTTTCGCGGCCGTGGGCTGGCTACAGCTGGGGCCCCGTTTAACTACATTTCAGATAATAGTGGTGCATGTTGTTTGGCAGCCACAACATTGTTTGTTTCTCGTTTCCGAATTTATTCATCGTAAGTCTGTATGGTAATAGAGAAGTTGAATGAAGGACATCTTCACTTACATGTGATTAGTGAACTTATTGTGCATTGGATTAACTTGTATGTATTGAGATCTTAAGTATAAATGAATTGAAATCTCCCTCCTGGCTTGTTTCCGTGTAGCTAGCGTATTTCCTTGTCCCAGTGTCGAGCTATAAGTTAGTTCTCGAGTGTTTTAAGGAGTGTAGGATTGCGCCTGGGTGCGTGGTTACACACTCGGCGCATATTCAACGGCCTGGTGTTAGCTGTGAGCCTACGATCCACAGGTTCAATCCTACAATGGAATTGCAGTGGTTACTTCAGCTGCCTTTCAGAACTAAGGCAATTGATTGAATCACTGATGCCATCAGTTCTCTGCCTTCAAGAAACACACTTTCAGTCAACAAATGATGTATCCTTACGAGGGTATACATTTTACCGCACAGACTACGCAGCTATTGATCACGCGTGTGGTGGTATGTGTATTATTGTCAGTGATGCAATCTATCATGCAGCTGTTGCCCTTGTAACAAGACTGCAAGCTGTAGCAGTCACGGCATACGTCGGGTTATTAACTACTTGTTGCATGTACATACCTCCGACACAAAGTTTTAGTCTTGCAGATTTAGAGGATCTCCTATCCCAGCTACCACCCTGTTTCCTTCTTGTGGGGGATCTGAATGCTCACAACAAGCTGTGGGGATCTACATATTGGGATGGCAGAGGTCGTGTAGTTGAGTGTCTGTTCACCAATACTAACTTGGTCCTGTTGAACACTGGTTCTCCTACACATTTCATCTTTTATACTGGCACCACTTTGTGCATAAATTTTTTTCACAGCCCAGCTCTAGTCACCCACTTTGATTGGTGTGTCTACCCCGATCTCTGTGTTAGTGACCATTTTCTAGTTGTGTTAAATTATGTTTCTGGTGTTGCCCTACCTCTTCCTTCTTCCTAGGTAACAGACTGGGAATGCTATAGACAGTTGCTTCACTTTACTGCGGACCAACCTCGTGAAGTGGATATGGCTGTCTCATCTTTTGTTTCTGCTGTAGTGTCGGCAGCAGAGTTTGCCATCCCGAAGTCATCCTCTCATCGGGGTAGATGTGTACTCTGGTGGAATAGTGAGTGTAAGGATGCAATCCATGCTCGGCGACGTATTATTTGCATGTTTATTTCACATTCCACTCAGGCGAACGTAGAACTGTTTCATATCACCAGGGCACAAGCTAGGTGCAGCATACAAGAAAACAAACAAAAGTCTTGGAGGGTCTTTCTGTCATCGCTAACAGTACATGCAACCAGTAAATATATTTGGGATAATGTGAGAAAGATAAGCGGCCAACTCCATTCAGTAAATATTCCCTTCCTTCGGCATAATTATGTATAATCCTAACTGGTGCGGAAGACACTTGCAACTTACTGGGGCAGACACTTTATCAGCAATCGAGAAGTGAGCTATACCTACCTTCATTTCAGTCCTTAAAGACATGCTGTGAAGAACAGGTTGTGGACTTTGAACTTTTGCTGAGAGAGGCCTATAATCAGCCATTCTCTCTGTGTGAACTCGAGAGATCCCTCTCCCGCTTGAAGCACACTTATGCTGCCCGTGATGGTATTCATTATGCAATGATATAAAACTTGCAGCTTTAAGGGAAAAACAAATTACTAGGACTTTTTAATTTCATCTGGCAATCTGGATGTTGCTTTCCTTATCAAGGGAATGTCTCAACTCTAATACCAGTTTTTAAAGCCTGGGAAGGATAAGGGATATGTGGCCATTTATCGACGAATTTCACTGACTAGCTCTGTCGCAAAACCATGGAGAGAATGATAAATTCTTGTCTTATGTATTACCTCGAGTCTTCGGGACTTATCAACTCTCCAGTGCAGCTTTTGCCAACACTGTTCAGCGCCAGACCATCTAGTCCACCTAGAAGAAACTAAACAAAATGCCTTCATACAATGACAACACCTGCTTACTGTCTTTTTTGACCTTCAAATGGTCTACAAACACCACATGGCGTCATTGTGTCCTAAAACAGCTATATGCACTGGGTTTTCGTGGATCTCTCCCTACATTCATACAAAATTTTATGTGTTGTAGAACTTTCTGCGTTCGAAATGGCGTGGCATATTCTTGCGAGTTCGTTCAGGGAAATAGGGTGGTCAGGGTAGCATTTTGAGTGTTACGCTGTTCTCTATAGCCATAAACAGCATTGTGTCTGTTATCTGGTCCCCTGTGCGCTGTGCACTGTGTGTGGATGATGTTATCATATACAGTGAACCCTTGATAACTCGGACCTCGATGTCCCGGATTTGGATAACTCGGACAGAATTTTTAAAAATTTTTTTTATAATTTTTAATTAATTATTTCTTGGTTAAAAGACATAAAAATCATTTAAATTCATCACATGTTTTAGAACAGTATTAAACTTTATAACATAGTCGTCCATCGCTACTTAGCCTTTAATAATCCCACAGTAAATATCTGGCAAGTTCTGTGTGGTAAAATGTTGCTAGCGAGGCGCGCAACGCGCGAGTAAAGATGCAACGCAGCAGGCCGACCTCTCACTTCTTTATCTTTCCTCCCTCTTCGTCCTGTGAGCCAGGCACACACGTGTGTCGTCAACAAACATTTCAGTGTGGTGCTTGTGAAATGACGGTAACTACGGGTTACAATGACACATAAACGGAAAATTATTTTGTTCTGGTGTGTACAATGAATTCAGGGTTGCAAAACAAATTGTCCCGGACATTAAAAAGAAAAATTAAAAAGCATTGCTTTGCATTGCGGTGTAGAAAAATTTGTGAGAAGGTTTTACGCCCCTTTAACAACGATGTTTTCAAGAGCAGATGTGGGTGGTGAAAGAACAACACAACATCCATGCCCAAGCCGGACACGATGAGTCACACTTGCTGGTTGATGATGCTCTGTTAATAATGTAACAGCGTCTGGAGAGTTGTGTCGTTTTAAGCGTGAATCGGATTTGTTTATAAACTACTTAACGGGAAGTGGACATGTAATGGACCATAAAATGTAAACTTCTTATGCGGGATAATTTTAAACGATTTTCATTGAGTGACGCACATGAATGGATTAACAAGATTTTGTAGACTTAATTATTTTTCCATGTTTACTATACACCGACAAAATCTGTTTCTTTATTTTAGAAGACGTGGTCACGTTATGAACGAGTAAATATAGAAAAAAATGTACATATGTTATATTCTACACCAAAAAAATTTAGAAAGTAATTTTTTTGAAAACCCCTTATAATGGCCGCACCCCATTTTTTGGACCTAAAATTTGGTCAAAAATATGTGGCGATTACGCGAGGAAATACGGTAACTCTGTAGAACATGATTAAAATTTTATTGCTTTATAATATGACAATTTGTGTAAGAATAAAGCTGGAAATTATGTGTTATATGATGCAATTTGCATACATAAAATTAAATTTTAAAATTAGTAGTGTTAAAATGTGTTCACATAATGAAAGATTGTTAATTACAGTAACTATCTGGCTAGCAGCTGGCTGCTGCCCATACACTGTGACATACGGACGTAAGGTATTATTCAATGTAAACATCTTGTGTAAGATGCCTGTGGTCATGTGCGGTGTTTGTATTGCTGTTGTGATGAGACTGTACCAATTGACCTTGACTACTTCCGCTCGCAACCTCCCTAGCTTATCTCCAACGATCATTTCTTATCTCTCTCACACGTGCACGCACATTGGCTGTCGCCAACCAGACGAAAACTTTTATGTGATAGAAGGGTGCCTGGTGCCAACTTCTAGCACAGAGATAAAAAAAGAATCACCAAAGAAGTAGCTAAATAAATTAAAATCTGACTGCCTACATTGTTTGACATTCTTTTATAGTCCTCCACGTTACGTTAATTTTCCCACTGCATGACGGCCCTCCCATAACTTGATACGATAGTTACGTACAAAACAGTATTTATTGCAACCTCTTTTGCTTGTAGAAATAGTAGAGTACTAATTTCTTCGTGTTTCTTGAGATTAATGACTGATTACCCCACCTCCCCGGACACCCCCTGATAACACGGACAAATCGTAACTTGGACAGCTTCTTCCCCCTTTTAGTCCGAGTTATCGAGGGTTCACTGTATTACTGTTCATCCACCCTGTGTGCTGCATAGTGTCAGATTCAGCTGGCTGTCTACTATCTTGCCAATTGGGCAGATGGCTGCAGTTTCTACTTCTTCGCAACGAAAACACAGGTTGTGAACTTTTGCCGTAAACGTGGGGTACTCGCTACTTCCGACATAACTTTGTATGGCAATGTGATAGCTGTTTCAGACTGCATTGTGTTCCTAGGTCTTGTCTTTATGCTAAGCTCTCCTGGTGGCATCATGTGAAACATATCTTAAAACACAATGTTTGCGGGTCATAGCTCTGTTAAAGATGCGTATTTAGAGGGCAGACAGAGAGACTCTTCTCTGCCTGTATAGAGCTCTTGTCCGCAGTAAGTTGGATTTTGACAGTCCAGTTTACTCCTCAGCTCAACCACCTGTGCTGATAATGCTGAATCCTGTTCACCATGCCGGAATCCGCATAGCGACAAGTGCTTTCCGCACAAGCCCAGTTATTTGTGTTTGTACGGAGGCTGGTGAACCACCACTGCAATACAGGCATGAGCAACTTTTGTGTAGTATGGGTTCAGAGTGCTGTCAGACATTTCACATTACATACAGCAATATGATGCCAGACCTACAGCAACCAAGCCTGTGTGTGTCGATTTGCATACTCCCGGGTTCAACATAACGTGCCCAGGGACGTGCTGCATGTTTCACGCCTTGAACCACCGTGGGTGTCTCACACCAGGTGTTGGTGTGTCTTGACCTGGCTGAAATCACGAAGCTTGAGTTACCTGCTTACATCTATAAAAGCTTCTTCCAGGATCTTGTGTCATCCGTTTTTTGAGATTTTATCTGTTTGTAGACTGATGGTTCCAAGTCTGATGCTTCTACTGGATGTGCATTCGTTGCTGGCTCAGAGAGGTATCAGTTTGGACTTCTTCCATTATGCAGTATTTCAACTGCAGTGGTGTATGCAATTTTTAAAGCTCTGTAGGAGGTTCTCGCACGTGTACATGGTATGCTCTGATCGTTGAGTGCATTACAAGCCTTGAGAGCAGATTCCTGTGCTCACCCCCTTTGTTTCTGTGATCAAGGGGAAGCTAAGGGTGGTTGAACCAGCTGGTGTACAGGTCGTCTTCCTGTGGACGCCTGGTCATGCGGGCATTGTTGGGAATGAGGCAACAGATGTGGCAGCAAAAGAAGCATGCAGATTCCCACCCTGTGGCCTTCATGTCCCAGTGTGTGATGTGCTTCTTTCAGCTTGAGCTCTGTTTGGAAATCTTGATATAGGGAATGGAACTCACTCTCTCTGACCAATAAACACAGAACCATACAAGACTCAGCTGCAAATAAGTGATGCATCCTGCTGGCCTACAAGGAGGATATCCTTCTAACACGCGTATGAATCGACACATTCGCACAGACATTTGCTGTGGGGAGAACACCCTCCTGTTTTTAATGTCTGTGGCACTCCCATGATTATCCATTACTCTTTTTGGAGTGTCACAGGTATGACCAGGTCCTTCGTACTTTTAACTTGTTGGACTTAATTAACATATTAGGGGAAACATGTAAGATACAAGAGTAGAAATGATGTTTCTTTTGTTTTTTAACTGTCTCACAGATATTCATTTGATTACCTCAGTCAGGGTTTTAGTGCCACCTTGTGTTTGTTTACAAAGTAGTGTTTTCCTCAGCCATGTTGGTTTGTGTCGTGTAAGAAATGCTTGTGAGTATAAAGGAAGGATATGAAGGACTGTTTGTATTATTTCATCAACCATTCAACAGGTTATGGGCCCAGGGCGTGTTCCTGCGTGATGAGAATGTAAAGTTGGTTGGTGAGTTGTCGAGATTGCGAGTGTGATTGAGGGTGAGTCGGGCGGGTTACCGATCAGCGCGCGCGGTAAACTGTGATTGCAATCCAAGATGTCTTTGTGCGAAACAGAATATAGAAGCAACATCCCGCAGTTGGATTCTAAAAATTATTTTGCATGGAAATTACGCGCGAAGGCCGAACTTATACAAATCAACTGTTGGAATGCCATTGAGCCAGGCTTTACACAGTGTATGAGTGCCGACCAGGAGAGGATCAACAGGAAGGCTTTGGCATTCCTGTACAAAAATGTGTCCGACTCATATCTAAATGACATTGCGGAATGTGTGCTGGCAGAAGAGGCATGGGAAATACTATCGGACATACATACCAAGGTTAGCTTCCTGCAGGGTTTGAGATCACTCAAAACATTGTTTTTAACTAACAAAAGTGACGGAGAATAATTGCATGAATATGTAGCCTGTGTGCAAACACAGTATCAAAAGGTGAAGTCAGCCGGCTGGGTTTACACAGACAAGCAGATTGCGAGACTCATACTTCTTGGACTCTCTTGGGATAAGTACGGTACACTGGTGGAAGAATTGGGGAAAGAACCTAACCTCTCAATCAAGCTAGTTAAGACGAGACTTTTTGAAGACGGTAATGAAGATAGAGAAAAGAATGAAGTTTTAGCGCTTGCTGCATCAGGAGGTGTCCACCAAAGAGGAAATGCTCAAAGGTTGAGAGGGCGTGGAAGAGGACCAAGACAAGGCAATGAAGGAGTAGAGCCTCGGAAGAACAGGTAAACAGAGAAAAAAGCTCTTGGAAGCGATAAGCCATCTGATACCCATTCAGACAGGAAATGCTACAGGTGCAACGAGTGGGGTCATATTTCCAATTTTTGTGACAAAGTGAAGTGTTACCGATGTGGAAAAATTGGACATTGGACAAGTGATTGCAATGAAGATGCTTGGTTAAAGGTCACAAATGACACAGGTTGCAAGGAACCGGAGGGGAAGCCTAAGCATTAGGCATTAGTGAGTGCATGTGGCTTGATCTCTCCCAAGAAAGGCACAGTGGACTGGGTTGTGGACTCGGCTGCGACTGATCACATATCCAATCGAAGAGAGCTGTTCCTCGTCATGAAGACCTGTCAAGGGGAAATAACGATGGGAAAAGGTATTGCGAAGGTCGTTGGTTGTGGCACACTAGAGATAAATTTTCAGATACCCATGGAGCTGTGGAGAGAGGAAAAGGTAAAGCAGAGTACATTTGAATCCCTGAGGGTGTTTGGGTGCCGGGCTTGGATGTATGTAAACGGGAAAGATAAACGGGATCACAAGGGTGTAGAGTGTATTTTCATAGGTTATGAAAATAACATTAAAGTATACCGGCTGTGGCAAATGGAAGTTAACAAGGTCAAAATTGCTCACAATGTAATTTTTCAGGAGGACAAATTTCCAAGCAGAGTGTATGAGAAGCAAGTTAAAAAGTCTGTTGTGGAACTGGAGGAAAATTACAAGGACATACTGGAAATCGAAGAGCATCATGAGAATAAAGAAGTGAGGGAAGACACAGGGCTTGGAGTGAGTGATAGGCCATCTTCCAACGAAATCCTGTCTGAAGATGATGAACCATTCTTGGGATGGGAAGAAGAGCCAGTAGCAGAGGTCGAGAACTTGATCAGTAAACACACATACAAAATTGTGGACAGACCCAAAAGGAAAAATGTTTTAGGATGTAAGTGGGTCTTGAAGCTGAAGACGAGTTCGGACGGGACTGTAAATCAGTACAGGGCAAGGTTGGTAGCTCGTGATTTCTCGCAAATACCTGGGGTAGATTTTACTGAAACTTACCAGTGGTTAAGAAGAAGACTGTTTGTGTTCTCCTCGCTTTATCAGTGCAGTTAGGCTGGGTAAGAGAATACCTGGGCGTCATAGCTGCTTATCTGAATGGAGTCCTCACCGAGGAGATCTACATGGAGCAGCCACCAATGTATCAAAGTGGAGATGACAAGGTCTGTAAATTATTGAAAAGCATTTACGGCCTGAAACAGAGCGGTAAGGAGTGGCATGACACGCTTGACAGCATTCTTACAAGCTGGAACCTGACGAGACTAGAGAAAGATCCTTGTGTGTATATTGATGACTGTAAGGAACTTGTAGTGTTCTTCTATGTCGATGATCTGGGCATTTTCGGAACACGTGAAAAAGTGGAGTGTATGAAGGAGAAGCTGTCTGGGACCATCAAAGTGAGAGCCATGGGGGAGATGACTAATTTTCTCTCAGTGAACATTTCTTCTGGAAGTAATGCAATATGGTTGGACCAGTCCCACTACATTGATCAATTGTTGTTTACCTTTCGAATGTTGAATGCAAGAGGAAAGTCATTTCCTGTGGAAGTTAATCATGACGATGGGATAGATGCAGGTAACAAGCCATTCGACAAGCATGTTTACCGCAAGGCAATTGGAAGTTTACTATACCTGTCGCAAACAACAAGGCCTGATGTTAGTTTTGCAGTGTGCAAGGCTAGCCAGAAATGTGAGGCTCCAACCGTTAGAGACTGGCAGGATATAGTGCACGTGGTCAGATACCTGAAGCAGATGGACTGGAAAATAAAATTTAGGAAACACAACGATGCTGCTGTGTTCTACTGTGATGCGAATTTAGCAAACGACAGAAGTGATAGAAAATCCATCACAAGGGTTGTGGCGACCTTGGGAGGAGGCCCTATTATCTGGGTTTCGAGGAAACAGACTTCTGTTGCTGACTCCACTGCAGTAGCGGAATACTACGCCATCTACAAAGCAACGAAAGAAACTAGGTGGTTGTCTCAATTCTTGTCTGAATTGGGGCAAAACTATTTCGCTCCTACTCCTACTGTGATTCTTTCTGACAATGAGACAGCTATAGCCATGTGCAAAACATGGGAGGTGTCCGAAAGAATGAAACAAATAGACATTAAGTATTATTTTGTAAGGGACATGATGGAAAAGGGGAATATTAGAGTTAAGCATGTGCCTGGCAGGGAGAATCCTGCAGATTTATTCACTAAGGCAATGAATGGTGCTCGCACCAAATGTCTTTGTGAGAAATTGAACCTAATGGGTATTCTTTAGGTGTATGCTCTGTATGTTATCTTTTCAGACCCCGTTATGTATGAGTTGTAACCCTTATTGACTGATACATGATCTGGTGTTAAGTGAAACTGTTTATTGTTTTTATTTGTAGATGTGTTTATATAATGAAATTGGTTTGGTCAGTGAATTTTTTTTGGGTGTACAAGTTTAAATACCTTTGGATATTAAGCGTCTCAAGGGGAAGTGTTGAACTTAATTAACATATTAGGTGAAATGCATAAGATACAATAGTAGAAATGACGTTTCTTTTGTTTTTTAACTGTCTCACAGATATTCATTTGATCACCTCAGTCAGGGTTTTAGCACCACCTTGTGTTTGTTTACAAAGTAGTGTTGTCCTCAGCCATGTTGGTTTGTGTCGTGTAAGAAATGCTTGTGAGTATAAAGGAAGGATACGAAGGACTGTTTGTATTATTTCATCAACCATTCAACATAACTTTGGTGTTGACCTTCAGAAGATTTAAGGTGAGGAAAGTATGTAAGTGCGTGATGTACTGTCCTTTTTACGTGCAACAGGCCTTTTTAACGTGTTGTGATTTGTTGTCTCTGTGTTGACTTCTGTATTGTTATTGTTTTGATTTGTATATGTGTAATCATGCTTGTATCTTTAACAGTTAAAAAAAATGGAGGAGGTTCTCAATTTGGTTCTATTTTTTTATGTTTGTTACCTCAGAACTCTGTCATTTGTAAACCAATTTGGAAAGTTCTTTTTTTTTTTGTTGGAAAGGGGATATTTTCTACGGGATCCCATTTTAATCTCATTGGCATTGGACGTTGGATATCAAATATACACTGGGGAACTCCTCAAACATAAAAAAGAAATGTACTGTGATTGAGATATTGGTAGGTTTATGACTGGCCAAGACTAGGTAGGTACCTTACAAGGACGTTCTGGACTGACTTGGACTGTGAAGGCACAGCGGAACTCCTTAGCGACAAACAGCATAAATGTGGAAAGTAGGCACCGGAACTCCATAAAAATCAAGAAGTAAAAAATTTTTAACAATAACACCACCATCTTCAAAAAAATCTACTCAGAAAAAATTCACTAAAAAGTAAAAAAAGAATTACGTGATTTTTAGACTACTTACAGTAAAATTGAAAAAAAAATTGCATACATTAGACAATCTTCCTGGATTCCAATTTATATATATTTGCAATATATATTGTTTTATTAAATTATAAATTTAATATTTGTGAGTATTACAAGTACAGACTTTTGTTCTAGATGCTCTAAAAAAATTATTTGTATTATTTTTTTATTTTTATTAAAGTGGACTTTCAGAAGCATATTAGACTTATTTATATTTTGTTGGAAAATATTTTGTATATGGGTATTAGAGAAAGAAAGACTTTTTGTCTGTCTCGTCCATAGAGAATAACTTATCCGAAATTCCTATTAAATTTTATGAAGTTAGAAATCAATTTACTAAATTTTCTGAAACAAAATTAATGAAACAATGTCAGTAAGATAATATTAAAAATTTCTAAAAAAGTAATATCAAATGCCTTACCATTATCAATTTTAAAAAAATAATTTTGAAAATATGAGTTACTAGTATTACCAAAAAATAACTTTAAATCCAAGATGGTGGTAAATGTTCAAATATGTTGAAGCTTCTTTCATTTTACGTGTTATTTATACTATAAAATAAATATATGCTTACATTTGTTAATAGAATCTTATTTATGCCAGAAAATTTTTTTCACTGCCAAGAAACTTGGTTTTGTGGCTAAATTCATCTTTTAATTTTAATCTTACCTTTCAGTAGACATTCGTATAACTTATCTAGGAACTCGTTTTGTTCATTTTATAATGAAGCAAACAAAGTTGATCGTTTTTGTAAGCTTACTTGAAAAAGAAATAATTATGATGCCCTAGTTCTATTATTATATGTCTACTGAAAGGTAAGGTTAATAGCTAAGTTTCCACACTGATAAACTTACTCTTGAAATTTTCAGTTGTGAAGTAAAAATAGGCAAGGAAACAAATAAATGTGTTGGAGGGTTACTTAACTTTCAGTGTCCAATATTTTTCGTACACTATTTGACCATGAAAGGGTGTTGTATAGAATTTGATTTGCCAGAGGTAAAAGTGATATATTAACAAAATTGTTTCGTTACTCTGACTTGTAAATTTTTGTTGCATTTGAAAATCATTACTTCTCCTCCACATCATTGAAATATCTTTTTTAATTTTCTGATAATGACATATGCTCAAAAAGTGACCTGAATATTTAAATTGAAATGGAAAACACATGTTTAAATAAAATAAAAAATTTAATGCAAAATGGACGTTAATGAGACAAATATCGAAATGCTGTATATCGAAAACCAATATTTTTATTTTGGTATATAATTTTTAAAAATTACACTATAAAAATATCCTGTATAAAATATATCAATATTTTTTTCCAGTATCAACATCCCTTCCCAGGAAATAAATGCTGGCGAATTTTACTTCACCATGTTATTACAAGCATAAAATTATTTGTTCGAACTTCATTTTGCTGTATTAGCATTATTAGCATGTACAAATACCTAGCAGCCAATACAAGTGCCATTTTTACTTTTACTTGGACTCTCGAAACTCAACTCAAAAATCAATATTGTCGTCTATTATACAGTTATAAAGGGTATGGTTATAACTTGCTAGAAACCAAAATGTAGGTTTTTTTACCTATCTAGCCCTTAGGAAACTATGTGTGTAAGGCACTGGACTCTGCTAATCTCCAATATGGCAGTGCTCGCTCATGTTAGTATGTTACTTAGTTTCCATTTTGTCTTTCATTGTCCTTAGTATGAGGGAATATGTACAACTTTAGCAGATAACCTTCAGACATTGGAGAATGGGAGTGTCACAAACATACTCATAGGCTATGTTAGGTTTCCTGCAATTCACAAATTCTGCAGTTATGATGTGAATGCTCAATAGTGAAAAATAGTCTTGTTCATTTAATGTGGACCGGCAAATGCAAAATTTTTGTGCTTATTTTCCAATTTAATTTCAAACCTCAATTATATCGTGTAATCATGCAATCTCAGATATTATGAAGTGTGTGCCAATTATTTTATGGTTGCTTTTTTGTCACTTGTTTCAGGGTATATTTATTGGTTTTTGTATATTATAAGTTTCCTGTTTTATTTATAACTATTTTGCCAGTTTCTGACACTTTGAGACCTGTCATATCTTATGCATACTCTCTGCATGTCTCAAGTGATTTTCCTCCAGCACAATGTAAGGACAGAAATGTTTGACGTCTTTATTTAAGAGATTACCAAGAAGTGTAATTTAAAACAAGCTCTTTGGAACTTTACTGTGTTGAGATATGGAAAGGCCCCATGGATGGGGCCTGTGCAGTTGTAGCGATTACTGCAGAGTATTTAGTATCTCAAGACAAAAATATTTTCTGCATTTTTATGTGCATTTTTACAGTGAATGATAAATCAGTGCAGAATATTAACAAAGTACTAATATGACAGTTTATAATGTTGTACAGAATACAAAATTGTATCAAATTATGTTTAGTTAACAGATTCCTCACAGATTTTCTAATGCATGTTTAAAAGTCTTTGGAGAAGATCTGGTGAAGAGTGTCTTCATTATACAGCACAAAAAAAAATTCAATACACAATTTTGTAAAACTGAACAATGAAGACCTTTGTTGGAGGAAATTAGCACCCTCAGCAACATAGTTTTGAAATGATAATAGAACTTTATGATAAAAAAAGGCATCCAGAGTAATTTCGGGTTAATTATTGTATTGGGAAGGGTAGAGATTAATTAAAATTTACTAAGCAGATTGATAACATTAAAAACCTGGCCAGCAAAAGAAGACCTCTCACTTGTGTCATACATCCAATGCTTTAGTAGTTTTTTTGTGCAAACCAACACTTAGTCAATGGTGACAGCTAATTTTTGGCACAAATAAATATGTATACATTAATTGTTAATAAAAGTTTATACTTGGGGGTTGTTAGTTTAATTTTAAAAAAATACGGTTGAGTACTTGATTATATTTTTGTATAATTGAAACATGACTGATAATGGTAAGTAATAATATAAATTAGTCATCTGAAGTACTGTAAACTGGGGCTATTTTTGCTCTTACAGGGGTAACATTACACCACTAGAAATGTTACTTTTGTTGCAGTGTAATATAGAAATAATGATCTTTACCTATGTAAATATTTCAAGATTAAACCACATTGTCACCATTGTGTAGTGTAGACAAAACATATACTGTATTTTGAATGCTGCAATGTTACCCTGATAGGAATAAAGTAGCCTCAGTTTACTGTGTCTTGCTTACTAAGAGCTAAGTGTTGATCACCGAATAATAGTTTATTCTAGTCGATTTGTATTCAGAGTTAGACATACATAAGTGAAGTTTGTAGTGTAATAAACATTAATGTTTACTAATACGAAAATTTAAACAGTTATTTAAAAAATTAATACAGCTTACCAATAATACATAATATTTTATTTTCTCTGATTTTAGAATTCGGGGGGGGGGGGGG
>PNEQ01114245.1:0-14303 GCA_003012365.1 Medauroidea extradentata
TCCAGTGTTCAGAAACTGTGCATGCCACGACTTTATCCTCTTGGCATCGGGCGCAGCTTTGTTGTAAACACGTCGAAATTCCCGTTGCACTTTAATTATGGACTTGAACTCGGCGTACCACAAAACAGTTTGAGCCTTTTCCTGTACAGACACCATTTTGTTGTCGGGAAGTCACCAACACCACAATGCTTCACTTTACAGCTCTGCAATATTCAGGCACAAATTTGGTACCTTCAAGGACCTAATGAGCATGTCAGACCTGCAACAAACATAATATTTCTATTTTTCATGACCACTCAAATTAGGGCATTTCGGTATGGACATCCTGTATTTATTTCATCATTTGCACCATTCTTAGGGGTTGAAAAAAATTTGAGAATAAAAATTTTGTACTAATACAGTTTTCATGCATCATTATAATATATCACATCATAACTTCAGAACTAATAAAAAGATAGTGTTCAAATTTTACAGTGCTTGACTTCATACATCTGGATACCAATAAAAAATTTAAAAAACTAAAGATTTTCTTGGTTAAATATATAAAAAATATTTTGTAGTCCTATGTGCATTTCATTACAGAACGAAACGTTGAAAAGTTGGTCAGTGAGAAACTTTTTTATTTTTGAAGTTAGATGGAGGATGAAAGCAAGAAAGTTGTTCATAGTGAGCAGAATTTATTTTCAATAGTAACGCCACTACAATAGCTTTAACCGTTCTCTTGATAATAGCGTATAATGTGTTGCGTATTAAGTCAACTCAAAATGCCTGCCAAACCAAGACATCTGACTGGCGTGAAAGTTCCGTTATTTTTACTGACTGTGAGGTGTTGTAATGGTAGGGTAGTAAATAACATACAATAATCCTGTAGTCAGCAGGTTTTCTTCGTCTCGTATCTTAAACTAATCCAGGAGTGCATCCGTATCTCGCAGCCACGTGATTTGTTGTGTACAGTGACTGATTTTGGAGTATAAATTTCGTTAATGTGTTTTTTTTTTTTTTTAACATTTATTTATATGAAGGGTAGAACATCCAAAAAGACACAAAAGAGATAGGCTGCGAGGGACGGAGAAAAATATTGGTTGAACACATTCCAGTATTTTTCATTTACGTACTGTTAACGCTATTAAGGAAGCTTTCACAGTAACCAGCTGTTCCAAACTAACCATTTAAATGAGTTTAGTGAGTAACGACACCAACATGTTACCTTTGACTAACCAACAAGTTTGAATCCGAAAATGAAAGGCAAACAAAATTCCCTTAAATATATATAATGCCATGATCAATATTTCTGTTCCTTGTGTGTTAGTTATTATTGTTATGGGTTTATTGGAATGTATTGATATTATGTTCACTTAAATATATTAATAGTTCATCGTAAAGAATAGTAAGGATAATAATTTGGTTCAATTAAATATTAAAATAATAAACACAATATAGGCTACACCTTTGTAGAACATATTATGTGAAATTTCTGGGTGTTTACACAGATCATAAGTTAAACTTGAGCCCATATATTGGCTTAGAAACTTCAGAATAAGCAAGAGTTTGATAGGTGGTTCAAATGCAAGTTAAGAGGATACAAGCACAGAAGTGCGGTTACTAATAAATAAATTCATTTCAAACATTAGCAAAGACTGGTATTAATTACGTGTGTTGATCAAGATGTTACAAGAGGAATTACAAAAATTGATTCGTTACAATTTGAAAAAGTTAAATTTCCACAAACCCATTAATTTTAACTCGATACCCCATAGAACGCCATCGGCCTGACAACAAATAAGGAATCAAAAGGAATTAAAGAACAATGACAGTTGCGAAAACAACCAAACCAATAGGACGGAACATAACTAACTCACCAGGTCAAACAGAACGAGCCGATGGGATACGAAGGGGGAGCGAGTGAGCCATCTTAGCACTCCAGCTGCGGCGCACACACTGACCAGTCGGACGTGGGGAGGCAAGAAGTAAGGAGGAGGGGAAGTGACCGGCAAACAGAGGAGGGAGGCACAAACACTTCCAACGGGACTCAGACATGACCGAAGCTGAAGTGCGGAGTTCTAATCGTAGGGTGCAACAATGTCATAACACACCGGGGCTTACAAGGGCGCACATCATCAATTCACAGTTTGTAGCAAAAATCCACATACAATGTGCATTAATACACCGGCAGGAATCGTTCCAGCACAAACTGGATAGAACATATAAATATGATTAACAAAAAATTGGCATCAAAATGTTCCGTTTTTATAAATTTAAGGCCAGTTTTTAATATAGAGGACACGAACATGATCTATAATTAGGCCATGATTTTGTCGTGAAAATATTTTTGCCCCACTTTGTTTCAGTGTCTCACATTCCCATCTGCAGTTCTGATTCAAGGTTATTGGCAGCGTGTCTTTGTACTGACACGTTTCTCATTTGACGGCACCAATTAGAATAATATTACTGTGACTCTGTACGTCTGTAATTTGCCAAGACAAGTCAGAGTAAAATCATCACATCACAGACGATGTAGCAGAGCTGCAGATGTCCACATAATCCGTTCAAACCAAATATTGCAAACATCTTTTCGCCATTAAATCGTGGCTGTATCAATAATTCATTGTTTGAGACTTTCTTAAGATTGAAAAAGTGTCATAAAAGTAGTGGAAAGGAGGAATCGTACCTTAAGTTGACATCATGGCCAAATGTTTGTACTCTTTTTTTGTTTCAGACACTCCCACTTTAAATGTAAGTTTAGCAAATGTGAATAATGACAAAAACAAACAGATTTTACAATTTTTACACAACATCTGGTTTGCCATCATCAATTAAATATCATCAACATTACCCCAACCACATACTTGTCTTCAGACAGATGCTACTCCTAAGGACAAATCTCATGTTTTATCAGGAGTAGCTATAATGATTCATAGGTAGCATATGTGATAATAATTAGGCCTATTTGTTTTCGAATTTCCTGTTACTACTAATCTAATGAATTCATATCGGTGGAGAATGTGAACTGTTTCATACTTTAAACTAATACAAAAATGTGATTAGAAACATATTTTGAAGGTTAATCTTTTACTAGTTACAATGATATCAATTCAGAAAATGTAAATTGTAATCTAGTACTCAAAATTAAGTAGTACATCTCCAAAACTTCATAATGCCGCTGCAATCTGGCAACATGGTGTGCCATAAGTCTTGTACTCCAATTTAAGGTTAGGACGCTCTATAGAATATTTTCTTGTAGTGTACAGTAAGCAAAAAAGTGAGTGACTCTACACATGGCAAATGTTGATAAAAAGGTATAGGGTCTATATCCTTAAAATATTATGGGCAATTTTAGTTGCAGTATTTGTGACTGTAGGTACAATTTGTGTGGTATTGATAATGCCAGCTACAAAACAAATAAAAATTGTAAACATTGTGAATAATACAGCTGATCCCTGCTAATTTACAAAAATTTAATAAATTTAATTAATGCCTTCCTTGGCTATCCCAAATTATTTCGTTTTAATTGCACTAACAAAAACATATTAGGCATATCCAAAGTTAACTCAGGCTAGGAGTGCTATTCTGTTTATAAATTTAGTCCCCGGAGTTTACTCGCGTATCTAGTGCAGTAACATTGGCATCATTAGTAGTTATTGAAACTGTAAAGAAAAAAAGTTAAATTTTTAGATGAAAACTATAAAATTTAATTTTAAAGAAAGGGTTAATAGTTTATAAATCTTAAAAAAATATATATATATTTTTTTTATTATATATATATATATAGTCACACAGGAGCTAGGCACACAGGCCACACTAAAGATCAGTGGCCGGTCCCCGCTACCAGTGGCGGCCACTAGTGGCTCGGGAGCTTGGCACACGGTTCACTCGTGTGGTTAGTAGTAGCACGACTGCCAAGACGGTTGGTCTCATTACGGGAAGAATGTCACCATCGTTCTATACGGAATTGTTTATTATTGAAGTTGGAAACCTTCCAGCAATATGGGACACGAGATCAGTGCAGTATAACAATAGAATAAACACAATAAACGATTGGAAAGAGATTTGCATGAAATTCATTCCAGATTTTGAGGGGAAAATTCCAGATTTCGCCTAATGCTTTTATTCCTGGTCCTTCCTCTTCACACATGCCGGTACTACATCTATGTGTACAATTAACACATTGGCAACTACACGTTTACTCACCTGAAGATTCCAATATTTCTGCAGCATCGGATATGTCCGCAGAAGTACCCATTATCCATGTCGTGTTTTTACAGTGGCATATGCTAATATGAATTGCTACTGTGCTTCATGAGGCAGGAAACATTTTAAGCTGGTTGTAAGCTACTTATTATATATACATACTATATAATACTGCTACAGTATTTGAAATATTAAAATATTTTTTCAACAATTCTTACCTATTAAAGTATTTCTGCTGAGCACTCTACTGTGATTTGTCTTGTGTCGTTATCTAGAGGCTGGGTGATTCGACAGGCGCGTTATTAAGTGACATTAGTTTGACCAACATGACTGGATTGTTGTATCTTTATGACTGTATAGACATAGTGCTGTTTCTCGAAGTGCTCCCCATTCCAGCAGTAAATAATTTACATAATTTGCTCAAACAACATTTCATCCCGTATCACTACGTTTATTGAATAAATATAATGTATGCTAAAATTTATGTCATGCTGTTAAATGGGTATATTTGCAATAAAACATTATGTATTGACAAAACACGGTACAACAACGTAATTGCGTGCCTTTCTTTTGTGGATATCCTTTTTTTTCATGTTGGTAGTTGCTCATTATATGTGATTTTCAAGAACAGATAACAACTCGTCAAAACGACATAGTCAAAGAAGTCTGAGTTTTTTTCCCCCCAGATATTTGTACTAAGTATGAAACTGTCATTTTAGTAGGTGACGCATCACGAGGTGTGTCCAAATCTAACGACCATGTTTTCGTGTCCTCCTTAAGAGAAGTGCTAGTAAAAGTGTTTCTTCATCTGAATCCATTTTGTGACTGCACTCACATCTACAGTAGCTCAGTACTAGCACCACCTAGTCGTCGAAACTCGCCACTCGGTCGCGTCACTTTGTGGTGCCACTAGTTGCTAACATCAGCCTCTCGATCGTGCCACAGAGTGGTCCGTGTGCCAGCGCCCTTAGGCTATAGGTTCACAGACACAAGTTTGCTAGGCTTACAAGTTAAGGCAAACAAGAGTTACACCTTTCTAATTACAAAAGAGAGTCACACATATAAGCCTAGTACACATTGTGAATTAATATGCATCACACTTATTTCTAATTGTCTCGTATTTTATTTAGCACACCTTTACAAATAACATACAGGTAGTATTTGCACTGTATTTTGAAACACATCACATGTGCTCTAATTACGCATTCTGTCTTAAGGGGGAGCATTAAACAATTTTATTGTATTTTCAGTTTTTGATCTATAACATTTGCTAAAATTGTATCATCAAAATTTTCACCTCAACAAAGCATAGGATATATTTTTGGTAAACTGCTTGACATAAATAATAATGGAATCTTTCATTAATTTGTCATGCAGAATCATTGCAAGAGAATTCTTGAAAGTTAACCTATAATTCCTTACAATTATTCTGCATGACAAATTAATTAAAGGTACCATTATTGTTTATATCAAGCAGTTTACCAAGAATGTATCCTATGCTTTGTTGAAGAGAAATTTTGATAGTATAATTTGAAGAAATGTTATGGCTCAAAAACTGAAAATACAATAAAATTTTCTAACACTCGCCCTTAAAGATTTCCTTCTTCACAGTTTCTTGTCACATTCTGTTAAACATTCATTTAAGATTTACTAAATTTTATACTGGAAAAAACTACAATTCAGTTGTTTCCTGAAAATTATCACAATATTTATTTTAATACTGAAGATATTTATACATAAAGTTGTAATAATAAAAGCTAATTTCAAGTACTGAGTTGGTAAAAGGGTATTGCTTTATTATGTACTGACATAGTAAATATCGTTACATACTTAGCCTACATAAGTTACTCGTAAGCATGTGGTTTGACTGACACTGTTTTAAGTGTTTCTGTTTAATTTGAACATCTCACTCATCTGTTGTGCCCTTTTATAACCAGCTTTCATGTATTACCCCTTTCAGAAATATACATCTTGAGAGGTAATTTACTAAAACCATGGATAACTTTGAATGACTTAAAGAACAGTTAAAGAAGTGAAAAAACATTTTGTGGAGGGACAGGCCTTAATTAATCACTATTTAACTATGATGCTTTAGAAAGAGAAGTAACATCACAGTAATTGGACTGTCTTACATATCAACTAGCCGTATGCCAGTTCTTTGTTTTGAGTAAAACTTGATTGAAGGTTGTCAGCTTTAAAGTGATTGTACACAAATTACATTAATCTAATGTTCTGTTCCAAATATCAAGTTATAAGACTAAAATACATTAAAATGTATTTTAGTCTTATAACTTGATATTTGGATTGTAAGATGGTTTCAAAGCTGAGAACATTAAAACATGTTTGTCTTAAATAACTATCAAATGTCACAGAGATGTTTGATGCATAAAAATATTTAATTGTTAACAGTTGTGAACTTACTATTTATTTCTTCTTTCATCCATTGCTTTACCACAAGCTCTTCGGTACGTCATAACTTGGGGTGAATGGATCACCGCCCTCCCTTCCCCCAATTTTTGTGGAGAAAACACGTGCTGGCTACAATAAAAAACAAGTGCACTGTGACAAAATGTGTGGTTTGCTAGGGCAAGGAAGTATAACTGACGAACAGCAGCAGCCGGCTTACCCCCCTGTATGGCCTTGTTCTGACAGGTGCGTGTGGAGTGGCTGGCACAGCCAGGGGCCTTGCTGGTAATGATTCCCAGTGATTAGTTGCCTTCCTTTCATCCATCTCAAAACATCAAACTATGTAAATGTAGATGATGGGCACAGAGCAGACTTGAACTGCTGAACTCTGTGCCACTAACTTCCTTCGACAATATACTGCTAGATTTCTTGAGCATTGTGCTGCTGGCACAGAAGTCACATGTCAGATCATAGGGCAGCAGAGCATTTTACAGGAATAAGACCCTGCTGAGATTATGAATGAGCAAAGTGGGAGTAGGAAACAGATATTACCATGGACATAGGAAGTGTGGCCACTGGAAAGTATGGTGAGTTTGCTTACAGGTTAATGCTCTGAAAGTAAATTAGGTCCTAGTTTTATTATAGTTTTCTTTACTGCTACTGTAACTGGAAAATAGCCTGGTGGGGAAGTGCCCACCTTGACCCTGGAAAGGCACTATCTCCTGGCCGGACTTCACTGATGGCGCTGGCCTGCACAAAAGACCTGATGGGATCATTTTTGATGTACCAGAAAGCATGTTATCCTCCCATGGTCGGAAGTGCATGAGAGTCCCTGCCTAGCCATGCAAGAGAGATCTGCTTATCATTGAAGCTTTGGACCCATTGCTGGGACTAGTGGTGGAGAGTACGCTGATCTAATTGCAATGGAAGGACTAAAGATGCTTCTCAAATAGCCTCTCGTAGTTCAAGGGTACTCCCTGCCTCCTTGAGGCACCACTAGTTAGTCACTTTGGGTGATGAATTAAAGTGGGGAACTCCAGCGGTTCTTATACGTGATATATACCAAAATGGTATCTTCCTACCATGGGCAGTCAAGGCCAAAGAAACTGGAGGTGGTTTGGTAGAATCCTTACTGCCACACCTGGTATTTTTACATTGAGTTTTTAAAAGCAAGATAATGTTCACATTAAAGAATCCCTGCATGTAATTGTCACAAAAAAATGTCAGTCATAATTTGTACCTAATTTTTTGGTAGTAATAAACCCATTAGTTTTTCAGGTTTTTGCACCAAAATATCATAAATCTTGTTATGAAAATACGCCAAAATCAAGCATAATTATTTTTGCAAACGAACAGTACATTACTTTGCAAAACCCCTACATATACTTGTGCACTATACGGATGCTAAGAGTTTTGAATTTTTTCAAAACATTCCGTTAAGAAAGTTTTCGATTTTTTTACACCAGTGTGAAAAAAACTAGGCTATGTATCTATTATGGCCCTGGGTGTCCACCGACAGGGAAAACCTGGAAAACAGGGAAATGTCAGGGAAATATCAGGGAATTTTCATTTGGGTCAGGGAAAAATTATACAAAACAGCCCGGAATAAACATTATTGTAGTACTGAATAATTAAATTACTATAATTTAGTTATCGCAGTAAATCAATTTGTAAGGGCTTGTGATTACATTCACTGCTGGGAAACCTGATTTAATTTTATTGATATAAAATTGTTTTTTCTTATTTTATTCAACATATTGAGTCGCTTAGTATGCAGTATGTGATTCAAATGCATGTATCCAATTCTTTTAATGTTGTTCCATTAAAGCTATTTATTTCAAATGTGCTGTGTTGATGTAAAATTATGGAATCAAAGATACCAATTCAGCCAAGAAGTTAGGACAGCTTAGAGAAATAAAGTCATCCAAAAATAAAACCAAAACCGTTTGGAATGTTATTAAAAAAGAATTAAATAAAAACACAGATCATACCAATAATATAGGACTAACCTTAAAAGAAGGTGATTATAAAGTAGATACACCAGAAATGGTAGCAAAAAAGTTTAATAAGTATTTCACTTCTGTGGTGGATTCACTTGTGGAGAAAGAACCTAATTATGAGGTATTGCGTAGATATTTTTCTCAAATACAGTCTACAGACTGGCCAAAAATAGAAATCATAGGTACTTCACCCCAGGAAATAGAGACCATTATTAAATTGCTCAAACAAAAACACTCTCACGGTTTTGATGAAATAAATAACATAATTCTAAAAAAATGTGCAGACTTAATTAGTTTTCCTCTTACCGACATCGATTTAATCACCAAGAATCTTTAGTATGTTTTATTTAGGAAGAAATAGCATCAGTCAGCGACCAGTCCAAGAATTGTCCCTTCACATTTGCATCTTTGGTAGAGAGGTTTTCTGGATGCTGCGTTGCAGGCATATGTTTAAAATAGTATTACCGAGTATAACCAAGCGTGGTGGAGCAGTGGTTAAACACTCGCCTCACATTCAGGAGGATCCGGGTTCGATCCCTGGTTCCGACTGTCCTGATTTTGGTTTTTCTGGGTTTTCTGAAATCACTCCAGGCGAATACTGGGATGGTTCCTTAAAGAGGCCCTGGCCAACTCTTTCTCCCTTTCCCTTGTGTAGCTACCTTTATCAAGGCCATGTGTTGTTCGATGGCACATTAAAACCAAACTTCATAAATAAATAAATTACTCGGCAAAGTCAACAAAACATCTGGAAAGAATGTGGTCGCTGATCTTCACCTTGCTAAGGCAGATAGGCCGGGAGTGGGGAAGGTCAGACGAGCCAGTTACTTTGAAACAGAAGTGTCACTGACATCCGTGATATAGTCCGAGCTCATGTAAAGAGAATGTCTCAGTATTTTGGGAGGCATTTACTGCATTTTAAGTCCTAGCATGTTGGAGTATAAAGCCTGACCATTCACAGTGAAGACTATGAAGCTATTGGAACCCCATGAATATGCTACACACACAACAGCTGTAGACAAGGATTAAGTGTAATAATAAATGACAACAATATGTAAACTGCAAAAGGAAATAAGTTCATCAAAGTAAACTGGTAAAAAAAGAATGTGTACCAGGTGAAAAACGAAAGGCAAGTAGCAGGAAAATAAACTGATTTGTATGCTGTAATTGTATTTGTTTTCTTGGCAATGTATGCATTCCAAATTGAGCACTTAAAAAGTAAAACATAACAAGGATGAAAAAACATATTTTGTTTACATAAGATATGTTTTACAGGGGATATTTATGTTGGTCCTATGTCAAATTAATTCAAATGACTGTTCAAATGTGTCACACTAGCCATCTTGCTAAATATTTGCAGCTCATCCTGCTAAATTGTTATTACTTAATGCCATGAAGATGCTTGCCTGTGAGTCCAAGAAATTTACCTTTAATCAGAATAACATTTGAATTAGTTCAGTTAAAGTATTCTTTCTTCGTCTCAATACCTGTGTGAAAGTGGTGGAGCTGTACACTCTTTGAAAACCTGTGTGCCATAAACAGAAACAACCCTTTATACGTTCTCTTATGTTTTGCTGATGGTCAGCTTGAATTTTACTGTATGTACCTGTCGCCCCTGCAAGTGAGGAAGAGCGCATCCTTCCTTCACAGGATTGTTTGTTAAGGGCACGGTTCACCTCAGTTTTCAACGTTTTTATTTAGTTTTGTATTTGTATCAGATATTTATTTTCTTATTTTATATATAAATTGTGACTAAATCTTCATCTTATGAAATCTTTGTATATCTCATAGTTTTTCTGTAATGAGTCGTAAACATCGAAATTTGCACTTTACGGTTTTACGTACGTCAATAAAATAAACTGACACAACAAACCGAAAAAATTCACTGTGTATGACAATGTTGTATTGTATAACTTGACATATATAAAATGTAAAATAATTACATTTTTATATTTTTAAAAAATTGTTGGAATGTTTAAATTTTCATTTTAAAATGCAGCATTTTTTATTAAATACAAAAATATTTTATTTCTTATTTTCATATATGTCAAATCAGCCTACAATATTGTTATACACTGTAAATTTTTTCCGTTTGTTATGTCAGTTTGTTTTAGTGGCATACATAAAATCGTAAAGTGCAAATTTTGACGTTTACGACTCGTTGCGCAAAACCTATGAGAGATACAAATATTTCCTAAGAAAAAGATTTAGTCCCAATTTATGTTTAAAATAAGAAAATAAATATCTGGTACAAATATAAAAATAAATAAAAATGTTGAAAACTGCGGAGAACCGCGCCCCCTGGTCAAGTAGTAGCACAATTTAACAGTATGTTCCCAATCCTACCTCCCTTCCCACTCTTATCCTCCCTTTCTCCCTCTTCTTTCTATGGTTTGTTTGCACAGGTATTTATCAGTCAAGTCATCTAGGCAATGAACAAACCAGAATGTTTTTTTTATCGACTGATAAGGGATTGAGGAAAGAGAAACTGTGATGTCATGTATAATAGTATAATAGCAGAAAATGTACATGACAAGCTGTAATGTCTTCCATTAATCGTAATGGCCAGAGGTTTAAACTGATTGTTTACATCACATGGCCTGCCATCTTGCATTGTCTGCAAAAAATCTTGTCAATGTTCTCAGCGACTGTTAACAAAAAAAAAGAATGTGACTATAAAATTGTACACATGTCTTAGCTGTTGTAATCACTCTCTTTATCCAAATTTATTTCTTTTTTCAGGAACCAAGGTGTATGGAGTGAATGCTAATCATGAATGGCATTATCCAGCTGTGACGTTTTGAACTCGATGTCCCTCTCTTCAGGAAGATGTCATTCAACACGTGTAAATTGTTTCATCAAGTAAAACTAGCTCAACATTCTATAACCCTGTTACGAAATTCTGTAACCATACCAACATGTAATGCTGCATGCCACTCAGGCTATTTTCGTCACCATCAGTCAAATAATGGTGACATGAGAAATTTTCTTCGTGAAGATTTAAACTTGCCAGTGCCAGGTGAGCACACTGCTTTCAGATTTCAACGTTCCATTCACACTGGTGATGCAAAGAGAATGTTTTATGAACCGGACAGAAAGGGTGGTTATGGTAAGCCCATTAAAATGTCTCGGATACAGATGGTGCGTGAGGGCCTGAAAGAACTTAAACAAGAAATAAAACTGTGGACAGAGGAAGTAAAAGAGACTTTCATGGCTGACCCTATTTTAATTTACAGACCAGGTAACAGAATATAATGTTATGTCTTGTACATAAATATACAGTAGGTAATAAATATAAATCTTGATACAACTATTACGTAAAACAGTTATTACAGCATTTAAAATAATTTCTTGGGAAAATGTTTAAATTAGGGCTGTGCAGGAATGAAGATTTCAGGTCGGGAAATATTTGGGCGAGAAAAAATTTTTCTTTTGGGAAATGGGATGGGATTGGGAAATTATTAATTTTTTGGCCTTTCATAAAATATGTTTTTATATCTGATAAGGGGCGTCGTAAATAGGGAGGGGGGGGGACGTCCCCTTGCCAAAAAAAAATTTCATAGTTTTTAAGATTTTTTAAGATTAAGATTTCCTTCAATTGTATATTAAATATTTTGATGCAGAAACTCTTTAAATAGCACCATTTTGCACCTTAAAATATAAAAATTCCTGGTGGAGGACTCTACACACCCTTTTATTACGTAGGTTATATGTACACTTTCTCTACCCCCCAAAAAAAATCAAATGCTTACGATGCCAATGTATCTGATCAACACATTTCTTTGCTTCAATAAGTTTAATACACAAGTTCTTAAGTAGCCTATGTGGTTAAGTTTATTAAATAGTTGAAATTAGGTTTTAAACATAAACTCAGAAAAATAACCACTCTGTTTAAACCGCTAAGTCTACAAACTTACTCCATCATTACTTGAGCTCGCAACACCTTTGCTTGTTCCCGCAACGCTGTTCATTGTCCAATAAAAAATGTACAATGTTTGGTTAGGTTATGTTCCCCTAGAATAAACACATTACTTGATTACTTTTTTTTTAATACCATTTTGAAAATTACATATTAACATTGCTGAAAATATATGCAGTATTTAATTTGATCCTTTGGTAAATGAAGGCTATTATGAAATATGAACTCACATAACTCACTAAGTTCAAAAACAGGCAAAAACAAAATATGTTAGGGGTCTGCCACAATTATGTAGACGTGTATGACCAATCCGTCCGTGTTGATGGCCTGTGTTGATGATTTGGCTTCTGATTGGGTGAATTGCTTACGTGATATATACGGTGCAGATCTGCCCACCTCAAAAGTTTGTTGACTTCTTCAACGCCATAAAGCATGTGGACTTTGCTTATTTTAATTAAAAGAAAACATCTGCATTAAAAATGCATAAGTAGTAATGGCAGCCTACTTTACTCCCAACTACACCTACATTTTTCTTCAGGACAGCATGGATGGATCGGGTCAGAAGATTTCATTGTGAGACACGTCGGCATAATTGTGGCAAACCTTGTACAGTTATGGAATTTAAAAATAGGCGTTGATGAAGCTGAGCGATATCTCTCTTCTTATATTGAAGAACATTAAAGCTCTGGTAAATGATTTATTTATTGTGAAACATTAATGTACAACCTCATGGCGTATTATTGAAATGTTTTGGCAGCAAAATAAATTACAGTTGGCAGCGCGCAGTGGCGAAGGTGGCCGACGTAAATAGCAAGCATTCATATTGTGGAAAGTGATTTTACTTTTAAATCTCATTCATTCACCAAATTATGGATTTAGATTCTCAAAATTTGTGCGCCTAACACGTATATGTATAATGTGCAGTTATTGGACTCTAGTAATTTATAATGTCTCCCGTCAGTTTGTTTACATGTCACGGGCGCCACCGCTAACGTTTATATTTTTCAAAACGCACGCAAGCATATTTTGGAGTAAACTGACAAGGTATGTCTGAAATTCGTTTGCGAACGAATTCCGACAGCGTGATTAATTAATTATTATTTTAACTGAATAGTAAGTCCATCGAATTATGGTTGGTAGCTATTAAAATACTTTTTGAAAAATTTTAAATATTTCTCGGGAAATATTATTTCTTTCTTGGGATTAAAGAAAGCCACTTTTCCCTAGAAATTTTCCGAGACTCGGGATCTCGCACAGCCCTAGTTTAAATGTGATTGAAGAAGTTAGCAGCAGACTTGCGGGAAATGTCACAGGTAAAAATAAAATAGTAATTAACAACTTGCATCTGCATTTTTTAGGTGTTATGGTGGTATTTTAGGTTGTTTTTAATAGGCCTGTTAATTTACTCTCCTTAGCATCCAACATTTAATAATTTGCCTTAATCACAGTTATAATACAAAATTTTTTATTCTTGTCATCATGGAATGTGCTTATTGTATCAAGTCAGGTTCATTACCCAAATGGGTGATGTATTGTTTGTCTCTTGACTCGTACATCCGTTAAACTTAATACATTACTAGCACCGTCACATCTAACAGTCTCATAGGTGCCATGACACTTACCACTAGTCGTTACAATGATGCCAACCTTCATATTATACATTACTACATCTCCCTTCTTTAACTAGGCTATATGTCTACTAGTAGGATAATTGATATGACTTAGCACAATTGTGCAATGAAGTATACAAGAGATAATAATAGCACATCAGTTTTAGTGCAGCCTTGTGCTGC